>JARHVA010000991.1:175000-462500 GCA_037957365.1 Torreya grandis
TATAGGTCTATCATAATAAAGCATGTAAGCATAAATCTAGTTGATAAAATGATACAAGGAAGATGTGATGATGAGGTCTATGCCATGGTGGCTTAAGAACATGAAGGAGATATATTGATGAAAGAATAAAATATGAGATAACATATGGACATGACATGAGTGATATTTGGTCTATCATGGAGGAATAGATTGTTCCCTTGGAAAAACATCTTTGATTGCAGATAGACCTAATTGACATGGTGGACAAGCATTGATTATAGAGATGTTTTATGCTCATAAACATTGAGTGTGATTTCTCTAGGCATTTGAAGATAAACTTTGGGTCATGTATCATAGGTATATATGCTCTATATTCCCTATTTTTGTGAGGTGAAGGTGGTCAAACAAGATAAATGTCTAACAGATAGAGAACTATGTGTTTTACAGACCTAATGAGGAGTGAACTAATATAGAAAGGGTTCTCATGATGTAGATGGATCAAATATGGCTTATGGAGTTAAGAGTATGATAGAATTAGTATTTATGGTGTGAACAAAGGTTAAAGGTCCATTCAAGAATGAAGTCAAAAAATATTGTTATTCATTGTGTGACTCAAAAGGAGAGTATGGACATATGGGGAGCTTGTTAACTCTGTGATTTAAAGGATCTAGGTAGATATGTGAATATTCAAGTCAGTATGTAGGAAAATTTGAGGTTGATGTTAGATATTTATGTATATTAATAACAATCAAATGTAGATGACATAATAAGCATGATTTCTTGAAGAAAATCTCAAGCATTCCGTAAGTTGTCTGTAATAGATGGTATGAGCTTAAGGTGAGTATTTGGATAGCATTTCATTTTGTGTTTTATTGAAGTTTAGGTCTAAGGATTAGATATATGTTTGTGGAAGACCCTTTTTCATTAATTTCAAAATGGGTATAAACACCAATTTGGGGGAGAAGAGATTGATCAGACTATAGTATGTTTTTCCATCAATGATAAAGGGGGAGTTAATTGGCATAGTGTTGTCAATATAATGTCATTAATGTTAAAGTGTGTTGTCATTGATGTCTAGATACATCTAGTGAAGATGCATGGTGATTTTTATTTGATGTATGAGATTGTGAGTTTGATGTGATAAGGTTATTGTGAAAGCATGATGAGTTCTTATGCCAACATAGTAAGTGTTTTTGTTATGAGATAAAGTATAATCATGATAAATGAAGTTGATGTCAAGTAGTTATTTTAAGACTAGTGTCTAGATGAGAAAGATAATTTTTTAGTGTTTTTAGTGATAAACATATGAGAATTGAAGGTATGTAGTGATTTCCATGAGAGAGAAACAAGTTAAGGTATCAAGGTGCCTTGTAAAGCCTTGTCTAGAACTTATGAGAAGGTATGTGCATAGGGAATCTTGGTGAAGTGAATGAGTAAAATGTTGTGAAAGGTTGTTATGCATTGAGTGATCATGTATGTAAATAATAGTTACCTTCAAAAGTGTTTCAAGGTTAGTGGTGAAGTTCTAAATGCTTGAGAGGCCTAGTCTTAACAAACATAGTCATATCATGAGCATGTGCATGGTTAGCATGAAGATGTCTATGAAAAGGTATGTGTAGATGTATGAAATTATCTAAGGTACATTTAAGGAATGTGGGAAAGGTGTAGATGCATCAAGGAGATTTTCAAGGTGAGTCTACAGGGGTAGGACCTATTTATCAAACATGCATCTAGACCATTTCTAGACCTTGCTTGGTCCAATGAGATATCATCAAGGCATGTGAAGGATGTATGGTAGTATTTATGCATGATAGAGGTTTTATGGCATGATAGTTATATTTTGAGATTAACATTAAGGTGTTGAGAGCATAGAATAAGGCATTAAGGATAGATCAATACCTAGTGAGGTATGAAGACTATGGTGTAGAGAGAGAGAGTGTGTGTGTAAGCCTAATGGGGTATTATGATCAGTTTTCAAGGAAAGTGTGAGTAGATAAGAATTAAAAAAGGTGAGTAAATTTATTTTAATCTTAATCATGTAGTTTTAGGTAAAAATTTTCAACAAAAGGAATGAAAAAGTGCATTGAGGTCTCTCAAGTGCATATAATGAAGAGTTGTTTACTCGAGAAGGTTTTTCAAGTGTTCATTGGCACATGAAGCATTTTCATGAGGACCTAATGTATTATTGATATATGGTTAAGGGTCATAACTCAAAGTTACAAGCACTAGTTTTTGGAATGAGGGGCTAAACTTTATGAATGATCGTTAATAGTGGAAGATGGTCTAAACCCTTAAAGCACACTAATTATGACCCGATATGGAAGAAGTTGTTCTAAAGTGCTAAAAATGGATTTATGTGGAAATTTTAGTGATTTGAGGTTTTATTAAACTCTCCTAGTCATCTCTAGGTGTGATTGAGTCTTTAGGTGAGTGAGTGAACCCTATAGGAAAGGCCTTGTTTGTTAGAGATTTGTTGTGGCAATCGAAGTTGACCAAGTCAAAATATGAAAATAATTATATGGATTAGGTTGAGAATTTTATTTTTTGTCCATGGTGGTTTATTTATAGTTTATATCTCTCAAGTGTGCTAAAATATTCATCCAATACAACCTATCACTAATAGGCCTAATAGTGCAAACAGTGAGAAACCCAGGTAGAAGTGAGAAGTTGATTAGGGATGTGTTATCATAGAATAGGTATGAATAAAAGTAAATGGATAATTTATTAAATAATTTTAATACATTTTAATTTTTATATAAGTTTTGGAGATAATTATATATATAAAACATTTACTTACAAGTTGACTTGTCTAGTTCAGTGAGGTCTATGTATAGTGAGGTCATGAGATTGGTCTGTAAGACCAATATTTCCATTTGTTAGTATTAAATTTATATATTATAACTATATAATTATATCATAATATAATATATATTCATAATTAATATCTGTAAATGTCCATACAGGTGATTTAAGGTCATTGTCATCATGACTATGCTTTGAGGCAAACTGGTAGTTCTAGGTAAGCAAGTTGCATCAATAAGTTTGAGGATCTATGTCCTAATTGTAAGTATATAATGTACATGGTATTTATATTATGTAATTTTATGTCATATAAATTATTTTTATAATCTTTATATTTAGTGTAAGAGATTGAAACATTGAAGCCAAAATGGCTTATTTGGCTGAGTGAGGTCTAAGAGAGAGAAGGTCAACAAATTGGTTTGCAATACCAATAAATGCCATTAGAGATTATGATATTTTTGTTGGATTTTATTTTTATGATGTTTTAGGATCATATTAATTTATTTTAATCCTTTTATTTTTTTATTTCAGGGGCCATAAGTTCAAGTTTCCATGATAGTGTTTTGAGGCTAGTTGGCAGTTCAAAGTGAGCATTTTGGAGAGAAGAATTTGAGTCATTTTTATATGAGTTGTGAAGTATAAATTATATGGTGATGACCTTGAGGTAATATATATTATTTATATGTGATTTATTTCCATGTTTATTTGTAAAAAATATGTTTTTGCTTCAGTTTTTCAAAATATATTTTCTATGTGTATGAAGTTCTATTATGAACAATGTTTTGAGAAGGGGTTCAAGTGGTGGTTGGACATAAAAGGTGTTCTGTAATTAAAAATAATTTGTATAAGGTATAAATTATTTACTTTTTAAAGAATATTTCTCTTCAATGAACTATATTTTGTTTCAAGGTGTCATGAGGTAACATGTTGCCAAAGTGGGCCTAATTGAATTAGGTCTCCATAAGGCCTAAAAGAGGAATTGGTATATTAAGTTATGGCCAACCAAATGTATTATTTGATTATTGTTTTAAATTTTTTGTATGACCAATTATAATGGTAATCCAAGTGTACAAGTTTTTATGGATGAACAAGGTGTGTGAGATTAAGAGACTAGTATAAGAACAAGGCTAATTAGGCCTATTGGTGAGTGTATGAAGTGTGTGTGCAAGCGAATGAAAGAACACATTGAGGAGAATAAGGAGGTCATGTATACAATCAGATGTGTGTGTGTATATATATATATATATATATATATAGTCATGAATATATAATATAAGGTTTAATTATGAATATCAAGGTCATATGACCAAATCAGTCTCGAAGAGACTTAATAGAGTGAAGAAGCCTAGAGGCAGTTTTGAGAGGGATAAAAGTTTGTGAAGAGATGAAAAAGGTGATCATCATATGTTGTATGATAAATATTTTTTTATAAATGAGATCAAGTGTTTCAAGTGGCTGATTTGGTGTTGAGTCATTTGTGGGTTTGTGCATCTTTGTAATGGGGTACTTGCTAAAGCCTAGCTAGGTTGGTGCTTAGCTAATTGGGGTTGGTTCTGCATTGAAGTTGGTGCTTCAATAAACTTGATATTTTTTCTTATATGACTATATTCAATTTTTAGGTATCAATGTGTTTTATTACCCTTGAGGTTTTCCCACATATAATTTGTGTTGTCTTGTGTTCTTATGTTTCATGCATATATGGATGGTTACTTAGTCATTGTTTGATCTACATATTTGAATGAATATTCATGAATGATTAAGTGGAGATATAGTAAATGTTTTAATGAATTATTAACCCCCTCCCCCTCTTAGACATTATGATTCCAATAATTAGTATCAGAGTAGGTCCTTTAAGATAGGCCTAATAGCCTAAAGGTGATCATAAGAAACACAAGAATAGATTGTGATGATGACAGTGTTTATCATGATATAAATGAAGGTCTATTCATAAAAATAAATAATGGATGCTGATAAAGGAGTAAGAGTCTTATGAAATAATAATTAAAACTTATAAGAGAAGTGGAGTCCTTGAAGGTAGAGTTAGAGCATAAGTTAGATTTGAAAGAATGTAAAGAGTATTCTTTGTCAACTCAGAAGGATAATGAAGAGGCCATGTCAAAGGTCAAGCCTGAGTTAATAGTCAAGCCTAGAAGGATGTTGAAGAATATTTAGTCTTGTGAGAATATGGAGATTTAGGAATCTTATGAATTTGTATTTTTTTATTTCCCTATGGACTGGGTGACACCATTAGGCTTCATGGAGACACTCATCAGTAAGTGGAAGCATGGTGGATGCTTGTTAAGCTTTGAAAGGTGTTGTATGTCAATAAGGTATGAAGGCATGTTGAGTCTAAGATGGAAGTGTGGTATTTTGGCATATTTAAAGGTAAGTTTTTGGTATCTAGTTTTAGTTGATCTTAATCTATGTTGAGATTTAGTATCAGTAGAAAGGTTCTTGATCTGCATTAGATATGGTCTATGTATATTATTGATTCATATGGTGATCAAGTTATGAAGACAAAGGGGGGCATGGTTTTTTAGTTCTATATGATCTTTATTTGTTGCATTATTACATTAATTGATATATGTTTGGTCTAAAGGGGAACTTGGTAGTTTTGAGTTCTTTGTCAAGAGAGTGGTTGCCTTTGTTATCTAAATAGATGTAAGAATGGAGTTAGGGAGAGCATGATTTTTGATATATTTCATCACTCTATTTGTTGAGATAGTTATGAGAGAGATTTGAGTGTTTTATGTGCATCAAGATGACCTTAAGGTCATATAAGACCAAGACACATATTTTATAGTCTTAGTTTACATATCATGAAGAAGACAAGTTGTGATAGAGGTCTGTCATAATGAAACATGTAAGCACAAACCTAGTCAAAAAAATGATGTAAGGAAGATGTCATGATGAGATATGTGCCATGGTGGCTTGATAAACATAAAGGAGGTATAGTTATGCAAGAATAAAATCTAAGATACCATATGGTCATGAAATGAGTGATATTTTCTCTAGCATGGAGGACTAGATTTTTCCTTTAGAATAATATCTTTGATTACAGACAGACCTAATTGACATGATGGATAAGTGTTGATTATAGAGATGTTTTATGCTAATAAGAATTGAGTGTGATTAATTTAATAATTTGAAGATAACCTTTGGGTCATGTATCATAGGTTTATATGCTCAATATGCCCTAGTTGTGTGAGGTGAAGGTGATCAAATAATATAGAAGTACAATAGATAGAGAACTAGGTGTTTTACAGACCTAATGAGTAGTTAAATAATATATAAAGGGTTGTCATGATGTAGATGGATTAGATATGGATTATGGAGATAATATGATGATATCAAGAGTCTTTATGGTGTGAATAAAGTTTGAAGGTCCAATAAAGCATGAAGGAAGTTAGAAAATATTTATATTGATTATGTGACTCAAAAAGAGAGTATGGATATAAGGGGAACTTGTTAGCTCTGTGATTTAAAGGATCTAGGCAGATAGGTGAAAATTCAAGTCAATATGTAGGTAGATTTGAGGTTGATGTCAAATATCTAAGGATATTAAGAATAATCAAATATAGATGACATAATAGGCATTACTTCTTGAGGAACAACTCAAGTGTTCCATAATTTGTTAGTAACAACTGGTATGAGCCTAAGGTGAGTATTTGGTTAGCATTTCATTATGTGGTTTCTTGAAGTTTAGGTTTAAGGATCAAATAGCTATTTTTGGAAGACCCTTTGTGAATAATGTCAATGGGGGAGAAAGACCAATCTAGGGGAAAAGATATTGATTAGACTATATGATGTTTTTCCATCAATGATAAATGGGGATTTTATTGGTATAGTTTTGTCATTGATGTCAATCTGATGTCATTAATGTCAAAGTGTGTTGTCATTAATGTCCACATGTATATGGTGAAGATGAATGGTGAGTGGTATTTGATGTATGAGATTATGAGCCTAATGTGACAAGGTTACTATGAAGTCACGATGATTTCTTATGCCAACATATTAAGTTTTGTTTCTATGAGAGAAAAAGTAATCATGATAAATGAGGTTGATGTCAAGTAGCTATTTTAAGACTGGTATCTATATGAGCAAGGCCAGTTAGTGTGTGTTATGATAAGCTTATGAGTATTGAAGGTATGTATTGATTTATATGAGAGAGAAATGTAAAGATCCATGTGTCTCATATATTCTTGGTTGATGTTGTGTTAAGGTCATGATGTGGAAGGAATAGGTCAAGGCATCAAGGTATCTTGTAAAGCCTTGTCTAGACCTTGTGACAAGTTATGTGCATATTAAAGCTTGGTGAATTGAATGAGCACAATATTTTGAGAGATTACTTAGCATTGAATGATCACATATGTAAATAATAGTTACCTTCATAAGTGTTTCAAGGTCAGTGGTCAAGTTCCAAATGCTTGAGAAGCCTAGTCACAACAAGCATAATCATATCATGAGCATGTGCATGGTTAGCATGAATATGTATGTGAAGAGGTATGTCATTATCTAAGGATCATTTAAGGCATGTGATCAAGGTGTAGAGTCATCAAGGAAAGTTTCAAGGTGAGCCTATAGGGATAGGACCTACAAATCAAGTTTGTATTTAGATAATTTCTAGACCTTGCCTGGTCTAATGAGATATCATCAAGGCATGTGAAGGATGTATGGTGGTATTTATTCATGATAAATGTTTTATGGAACAAGAATTATAATTTGATTATAAAATTTAGGTGTTGAGATCATGAAATAATGCATGAAGGATAGATCAAGGCCTGGTGAGGTATGAATACTATGGTGTAGAGAGAGAGAGAGAGAGAGAGAATGTGTATAAGCCTAATGGGGTATCATGATCATTTTTCATGGAAAGTGTGAGTAGGTGAATGTTAAAAAAGGTGAGTTAAGTTATGTTAATCTTACTCATGTAGTTTGAGGCCAAGGTTTGCAATAAAAGGCATGAAAAGGTGATTTAAGGTCTCTTGAGTGCATAAAATGAAGTGTTGTCTACCTGAGAAGGTTTTTAAAGTGTTTGTTGGCATGTGAAACATCTATATGAGGACCTAATATATTAATGATAGATGGGGAATGTTCCTAACTCAAAGTTCTAGGTATTAGTTTTTGGATTGAGGGGCTAAGATTTATGAATGATTGTTAACAGTGGAAGATGGTCTAAATACTTAAAGAACACTAATAGTGACCTGATATGAAATAAGTTGTATGCAATCAAAAATTCACCATGTCTATAAATCAATCCTATCTCAAAGAATATAGGGCATACCTACACTTTTAACTGGGAATACATTTGTTAATTAGGGGCATGACCAATATGGGGATCTGTTAGACCTAATTAGGGGATAAATTGTCATAATACACCATGCTAGGAAGGGTTCCAAATCCTATAATCTAACACAATCATGCAACAACCCTAAAATATTCCTAAGTTTAATTTTCATTCTATTCTAATAAACAAAAAATTAAATATAATCTAGTGCACACCAAAGCTTATGGTACAAAATGGGGTTTTGAAATAAACTAAACTAAACTAAACATGCATAAAATACATATAATCATGTCAATGTATACAAAATCCCAATTCATGGGAGATAATCACAATTGCATTATTTATCTACTCTTACAAAGGAGAAATAAAGATAGGAATACTTACCTTTGAAGATGAACCCACTGAGCCTCAATCTCTCCCTTGGTCAAGGTGATTTGCAAGAGATTGTTGTGGTATGTAAGGATAAAAAATACAAATCAAATCTAGGATACACAACCTATCTATGCATCCAAAAGACTTCTCCATAAAACAAGATCCATATCTCCAAATAAACTATGGAACCCTAAGATTTATTCCTCAATTAGAATGGTCAATATGTAGTTGTTCAATCATACCTATTATTATTCACTTTTTGATTCTTAAATGGTTGGAAATAAACTTGTATATGTAGGTGGATATTATCTTAAATCCTTTCAAATATGTTGGTTGTATAGGGCCAACCCAGTCAACCTAGTATAATTAACTAGAAAAAGGGGATCAAGGCAAGATCAAGGAGGATAAAGCATGAAAAATTATTAGAATGGGTACAACTAAGAAGAGTAAGATTATGGTAAATGGTTTTAGGAGAAAAGTGTGTAGATGGCAAGTGGAAAAGGGACAACAATCTTATGAAGCACCAATGGTCTACCCACCCCTTTCCCAATGCACCCCTTAATGCATGCACTCAGGGAGATTGCGACTCAACAGGTTTCTACAAGATACAAAGTGTTAGTAAGTGATAAAATTTTGAAAATATTATGTGTATACATATTCCACACTTGAATTTCATCACATGTCATGTAAGTGTAACATGGGATGGTACTTTAGGAAATAGAACATGATAACACACAATGCTTATGCTAAGTAAAGTGTAGTAAGTAGAAAATAAGATAAAGGTAAGGATAGAATTGAAAAACACATACATTTATTTAATTTAATTATATAGATAAATAAGTATATTTCAAGAGATGTAAATGTGTCCAATGTGAAGAACACTAGGTAAACTTGTAGAAGTTAGTGCAAAAAATAGACTAAAATCAAATTTTTTTGGAAGATAGGCATATAGTAGTGTAAACTTAGTTAAGGCAAAGATATGATGGTATTAAGAAAAATTAGTAAATTAGGATTATTAAGTCAAGGATAGAATATTGAAGGTAAATGAAGTATAAAAGGATGAAAAATGAATGACAAATGATTGTAAAACATAGTAAATCATGTTGGAAATCTTGTAAAACATAAATGATAAAAAGGAATGTATAACACACTAAATAAAATTGAGAAACATGTAAAAGATGAATGAAAAATGAAATATCCATGCAAGAAAATTTAAACAAAGATATGAAAGAAAGGTAAAAGTAAGCTCATGTAAGATAGGCAAAAATAAAAACATGAAAGACTGAAAATGAAATGTAATTGAAGATGTGAGATAAACATGAAGAAGGCATACATAAATAGAAACATGTAATAATGGAAAATTTCATATGTAAATTAACTGAAGTTCACAAAATAAAAATAAAAACATGATGGATAAATGAAAATCAAAAGCTCTAAAGGATGAAAACTCAAACTTAGTGCTTGTTCTAAGATACAATGCAAGAAAACACAACCACCTAATGACATGACTAGTATGAAAATGAAGTGGTGTGGTAAATAAACGGTGTAAGGGTGTAATCCATAATTTTACCAAACACGTTTTTCTCTAAGTATAGATAAAATTGAAACAAAGTAAGGCTAGCATATTTAAGAGGTGAAGAAGCAAAAATTTTAAAAAGAGGGAAAAAAGATTTGGAATCATAATATGCCTGTCAAGGGGGGAAATGAAATGGGTGGAGGGGATAAATGAAATAAAAACCAAGGTATAGAAACTCTTTATCAAATTAAAGACACTCAAATTAGGTTTATCAAAATAGGAGGACTTTTGACCTTAAGGACTCTGAAGAACTTCTCTTAGCTACATAAATCTTAGGTCAACACATGTAATATGTAGATCATCCCATGAAGTTTATATGCATGAAAATTAAAATGGACCTACCTTCCCACAACATGTTCCATGTTCCTCAAGACCCATTATATAGTCATTTTTCTACTATGAAGAATGGGTAGTTGTGTGAGAAAGTAGGTAGCACCATAGAGTTTTTTGAATTATCCTATTCCAATCTACTAGCCTACCATACCCCAAAGGACCTCAGCTCTATGTGAGGCCAATTATGGAGTTTGATCTTTGATTAGAGATAAGAGATGTTCTTGTAATCACATATTTTGGTGTGATTTTAACTTTTGAAATTATATGTTGCCTTTTAGTTATCATTGCCTTTTATTTTAAATGATTTGGCTTTTAACTTTCTTGATGGATTTTTATATTCATCCTCCATATAGATTTGGAAAACCAAACATGGGTGATAAATATGATTTTCATTTGAATATGTGGGACTTAGTTTGTAAGAGAGAAAACTTTAAAGATCATAAGGTCTAAGATTCTCATAAATCTAGGTGAAATAAAAGTGCTATCTTTACTTTGACCATGTTTTATCCAAGTAAGGAATGAATGGAAAGGAAATAAAAAAGAATGACATGGAATAATTTGAATTATTTCAAATTTAAAAAATGTGACAAAGAGAAAAAAGGGATACAATGACAATAAAGTGTGATTCCTTATCATAATAATGAGGGAAATGGAGGAAAACATGCTAACATAGATTATTGTACAAATTTCATCTACCAAAAGAAGAAAAAATCTAAAGTTGAGAACAAGGATCATATAAAAACATGAAAAGATGGTAATTTTATAAGGAGGTTAGGGTCCTATCCATGGTCTTATACTGTAACTCATAAAATAGAAACCCATGAGGGTGCCAAAAAACAAAATATGAAATAATAAAACGAGAAAAGAAGCAAAGGTGGTATTTCATGAGGAAGGCTAGGTCATATCCATGCTCGTACACTAAAAACTCACAAAAGAGAAACCCACGAGGGTAAATGATAAATAAGGGAAAAAATAATCACAAAGCTACTAAGGCAAAGAATAACATAAAAAAGAAAGAAATATATGAGGACAAAAATGAAATAAAATGTCAAATGTGATGTGAAATAAAACCAAATAACGTAAAGGAAGACAATGATGCTTATAAAGCAAAAGTAAAATAAAGAAAGTGCACAAAAATAAAGAAACATGAGATAAAAAGAATAATTAAGATCTATTCTAATGTCCGTATCAAATATGAGTATGTGAAATATAAGTCTATAAGTCTCAAAAGGTTTCTTGAAGTTGAATTTGTTTGTTATTATGTATTATAGAATAAGAGTGGGCATTGTAAGATTCCCTAGTGGGTAAGTAGATGTAAGGATGGGAATCATAATATGACCTAAAGTTTTAAGGGACATGTGGATGGGCATTGCAAGATGCCCCAACATGTGAGGTGGAGTGAGGTAACATTAAATAATTAAAATGGTTTGCATTATGTTGGTATGTGCATTTGGAGATAGACAAATGTGTTGGTTTGTTAGATTTTAAGGAAGTTGAATTTGACATATGATGTGTAGGAGAGGTATGAGGAGGTAAAGGAGGGCCATGTATGATATGATTTAGAGTAGGCATTTGAACTAAGTTCTCTTTTGGTTCATGTGACCTAACAGGTTGAGGTTCAATGGATGCAATGATATGTGTAAAGTTATTCATATTAGCTATCATTTCCTTATTGGTTTAGGAAGAATGATCAACTATGGTTTGAAAAAAAATATTAGATGAGGTATAGGTATGGGAAAATTATTTTTGATCATTAGTTATTTGATTTTGATGTGATTATGGTTCTTGAGATTAAATTTGAGAGTCCTAAAGATAGTCTTGATAATATTGTTTTGTTACAGTATCAAGACTAAAATGTGGATCAAGGAAGAAAGAATAAATTGATGAAGATCACAACAAGACTCATGAGAAAGACCTATAGTAGCATGCCACCAAAAAAAAAAATCAAGATTTTACCATTTTTGAGGAGGTTTAGAAGGATCAAAGCTCATAGGTTTAGAGGGTGGAAATTTCTTCTTAAGTTGTTCTAGACTCAAGGAAGGGTGGTTTGGGTTAAAATTGGTTGAATTGGATGCTCCACTTTGAGGTTGGGGAGGCTTAGATGAATAAATTTTATTAGAAAATGATTGAAAAATTTCTTTAGTAGTTATTTGAGATGGTTCAAATTGAGCCATAAGAAAGTCTTACCTTTTTGCTTGGTCTAAGGTTTTGTTTAAATTTTTAGGGGAAAATATTCAAAATTTGTATTTAAGGGGAGGTTTAAGAGTAGTAAAAAATAGTTTTAAAAGAGTATCATCATTCATGTTATGGTCCACTTTATGAGTGAGATACTTTTATTTTTTGTTGAAAGTATGAGCAGATTCATTAAGAAGTTATTTGGCATTGATGAAATGACTAAGGTAGTTTTTAGGAAGATCATCATGTTAGAATTCCTTCACTAGAGCATTGACTAAATCCACTAGTTGTGAGATGGAATGTCTAGAAATTTGGTTGTACCATTCAATTGCATCACCCACAAATGTTTTGGCTAAGAGATTGGTGGTAGAAAAGGTGTTAGATTGGACCCATTCCTTATAGAGATTACCAAAATACTTGAAAGATAATAGGGTCCTTAGTCCCATTATATGTGATTGTTGGAGAAATGTGTCCAATATATATGGATGAAATGAATGGGGATAAAGGTTCATTTTGAAGATGTTGAAGCATTTTATTATTCATAGGAGGTTGAGGGATGATATTCACATTGGCATTTCTAAGAGGAGGAGGGATACATTTGTTATTTGGTTGAGACATGATGACTTGAGGTGGTTGACTAGTCATGTTTAATAAATGTTTTTGCATGTTCATCATTTGATATTTATTGGTTTTTTCATGATGTTCTTTGTTGTATGACTTGTGCAATAAGTTTAGTTATATCAATAGGTGGGTTGGTGTTTGTAGGAGGGATATTAGTGTTGATAGGAGGGGGATTGGTAGTGTTGGTATGAGGAGGATGATTTGTATGTGGAGGATTACCAATAATAGTGTTATTTATCTTAAGTGTGATAAAAGAAGAAGGAAGCTTGGTAAAGTCACCATTCTTGTTGGGAATGTAAATATTATTATTATCAAGGTTTTTAAATAATTGGGAATCATCTAGATTATCAATTTGAGTGGTTTCAACCATGTTACTTTGGGAAGTGATAATGTTAGGTGCTATTATTATGGGTGAAACAAGAGAATTGTGAACATTGGTTGTAAGGGGTGGAACATAATGTGAGGTTCCAACATTTGATGTAGATGGGTTGATTAGTTTATGAATTCTAAGTTTAAAATGTGTAAAAGTAGTATAAGGTATATGATTGTCATGGTTTAGGATTTGTATAACAGGATTCTCTAGATTGACTATATGATATGGGATATATTTATAAAGAAAATATTTTGATGAAGAGTTTCACCATAAAGAGTTATCTTCTATGGTGGACAGGTGGGGTAGTTGAGAAAAACCCATGTACATTTAGAATGGGTTGAGAATATTAAGAAAGAATTTGATAAGAGGATTCATGTTACCAAGAAGGAGTAGATATCATAAGGCTAAAATGAAAAATAGAGACGAAATTGGAAAAATAGGGAAGGCCAAAAATAGTGGCTAAAAACTATACAAGGTCAATAGTGTTGACTCAGTACGATGAAAAAGGGTATAGGGTTAATAGGGTTGACCTAGTAGTCTAATAAAATTTTAAAAGGTCAAAAAGGTCAACCTAATAGGTTGAAAAAAATGTACAGGGTTGGCAATGTCAACCCAGTATGCTAAAAAAATGTATAGGGTTGGTAGTGTCAGCCTAGTAGGCTAAAAAAATGTACATGGTCGACAGTGTCGACCTAGTACTGGAAATAGGAAAAAAAATTCAAGTAATTTCAAAGAGTAAGAACAAAATGGAAAAAAATAATAAATTAGATAAATGATGGCCAATCTAATTGAAGCACATGTCACAAAACCTTCTACTAATGCTAGCTAATGCAATTTTTTATAATACAAAATATAATTGAGCAAAGAGAAAGCAATTAAATTGGAAAGTAAAGAGCTAACTAATTGGTAAACTTAAATATTTATTATATTTAGAATATGATTTTAAATGTGATGGGAAGTTGGTTATAATAAAATAACTAAAAGCAATCTAAGGATGGTTTTAGGTAGTTTGGGTTGAAAGGAATCCGAAGTGTTAATGATATAGGTTTGGTATTGGGGCCTACCCCCTCACTTGATACACCATAGAGATAAGGGTGTCAGGTGCCTAGCCAAAATATAATATTAACCATGATTTATACTTGACCAAAACATCAAGTCAACTTCCCCCTTGGTGATGAGATCTAAGTAGGTTGGCCTTGGGTAGACAAATGTTAAAATGCTTGTTTGGATTTTGTGATTTGGTCATGTGTTCATAACATAGAAAATAGTGAAACTAAATGATTAATTGAAAACCACATAATTAATCTATGGGATCTATTCTAATCATACAAGTAACATGAAAAGAAAAAGTAGATAATTACTAGCATATAAGGGTTAATTCCAACTTTGAAACAAGGACAATGTTGATATAGTCAATAGTGTATGCATAAAATATAGAACAAGGTCAACAGGGTTGAACCTGTACTATGGAAGTAAGGTCTAAAAATGAATAGGGTTGGTAGAGTATACCTAGTTATCTAGATAGTACACATAACATAGAAATGGGTTGATAGGGTCAATCCAATTGACTATGTAGGGGCAATTTTTAAGACTATAAATTGTAAAAAGAAAGACTGTAAAGAAAGAGATAGAAAGATAGAAAGGAACCTTGGTGATTATGAAGATGCAAAGAAATAATATTGTTGTTAAATAACCTTGATAAAAACATGAAAATCCTACTAACATGGTCGATTGTGTTGATCTATCTTTACAAGAGCATGTTACTGAGTTCCTGGAATGTATAGGGTCAACTGGGTTAGCCTAATATGCTGAAAAAGATGCCTAAAAATGTATAGGGTTGAATAGGTAAACATAGTAGTCTAGATTGGAAGTCTGAAAAGCTAAAAACTTGTATTGGTTTGATAGGGTTGGTCTAGTAGCCTATACATAAAAACCTATGCACATAAATTAGAGCTGGGTTGATGCAATCATCCTAGTATGGAAAATATATGATAAAAATAATGATGAAAAAGAATGAAATAAGTGAAAAAATATTGCAAGGGTTTGTTCACATTGGGTTCACCAGAATGTATGCAATCATAAATGCATCATGTCTATAAATCGATCCTAGCTCGAAGAAGATAGAACATACCTACACTTTCGATTAGGAACACATTTGTTATGTGGGGGAATGACCAATATGGGGATTTTATAGACCTAATTAGGGAATCACTTATCACAATACACCATGATAGGAAGGGTTCCAAAGCATATATTTTAACACAATCATGTAACAACCCTAAAAGAGTCATAGGTTTAATGTTCACTCTATTCTAGTAAACAAGATAGTAAATCTAATCTAGTACACACCAAAGCTTGTGGCACAAAGTGGGGGTTAGAAAAAAAAAAAAACCTAAACTAAACATGCATAGAATACATACACTCACGCCAATGTATACATAATCCTAATGCATGGAAGAGAAGCACAACTGCATTATATATCTACTCTTACAAAGGAGAAATAAAGTTAGGACTACTTACCTTTGAAGACAAATCCACTGAGCTTCAATATCTCCCTTGAACAAGGGGATTTGTAAGAGATTATTGTGGTATGTAAGGATAAAAAATAAAAATCAGCTCTAGGCTACACAACATAGCTATGAATCCAAAAGACTTTTCCACAAGATAAGATTCATATCTCCAAAGAAAGTATGGAACCCTAATCTTTATTCCTCAAGTAGAATGGTCAATACCCATATGCTCATTCACACTTATTATTATTCATTTATCTATTCTCAAATGGTTGGAAATGAGATTTTATATATAGGTATATCTTTCCCTAAATCCTTTCAAATATGTCAACAAGGTCAACCCTATACATTTTTGGGAGGTAAATCACTAGGTCCTAAGCTAGGTTGGCCAAAGGGATAAGAAAAATCCAAGTAAAAAATATCCTTAAATTGGATAGGGTAAACTCCATCGATCTTATATAGTAGTCAAAGGCTGAAAATTATATAGGGTTGATCCAATCGACTTAGTATAGTCAATTGGAAAGAGGGGGTCAAGATAAGAGCAATGAGGATAAAGCATGAAAAATGATTGGAATAGGTAAAACTAAGAAGAATAAGCATAGGTTAAATGGTTTTATGATACAAATGTGTAGATGGAAAGTGGAAAAAGGAACAAAAATATTTCAAATCACCAATGGTCTGCCCACCCCTTTCTCAGTGCACCCTTTAAGGTGTGCACTCAGATATATTGAGACTCAATGGGTTTCTGCAAGATACAAAGTGTTAATAAGTGATAAAAGTTTGAAAATATTATGTGTATATATAATTTATTATAAATTGATAATAATGGATTTTTATGTATATTTTAATTATTTGAGGTTGTATTCAACTCTCCCAAACATCTCCAAGTGTGATTGAGTCTTTAGGTCAGTGAGTGGACCCTACAGAAAAGACCTTAATTCTTAGATATTTTTAGTAGCCATTAGAGTTGACCAAGTCAAAGTATAAAAATAATCAGATGGATTAAATTGAGACTTTTATTTTATGTCCAAGGTGGTTTTTTGATAGGTTCTATCCCTCATGTGTGTTAAACTGGTCATCCAAGACAACCTGTCACTCATAGGCCTAATGGTGCAAACAATGAGAAACCCAGACATAAGTGAGAAGTTTATTAGGGATGTGTTATAATGGAATAAGGATGAATAAAATTTAATGTATAAGTTTTTAAATAATTATAATATATGTTAATGTTGGATATAAGTTCTGGAGATCATTGTATATAGCAAAAAGTTGCTCACAAGTTGACTTGTCTAGCTCAATGAGGTCTGTGTATAGTGAGGTCATGAGATTGGTTTGTAAGAGAAATATTTACATTTGATCATATTAAATTTATATTTTATAATTGTATAATTATATCATATTATCATCCATATGCATTGGGAGTCTCTGTAAATGGTCATACATGTGATTGAAGGTCATTGTCATCATGACTGTGCTTTAAGGCAAACTGGTAGTTTTAGGTAAGCAAGTTACAGTGATAAGTTTGAGTCTATTCCCTAAGTGGAAGTATATAATGTACATGAAATTTATATTTTGTAATTTTATATCATATCAATTCTTTTTAAAATCTTTTAAGTCATTGTAAGATATTGAAACATTGAAGCCAAAATGGCTTGTCTGGCTGAGTGAGGCCTGAGAGAGAGAGAGAGAAGGTCAACAAATTGGTCTGCAAGACCAATAATTTCCATTAGAGATTATGATATTTTTGTTTTAAGTTGTTCTAAGGATTTTTTAGGATAATATTAATTCATTTAAATCCTTTTATTATGTTCTTTTAGGTGTCATAATTACAAGTTTCCATGATGGTGTTTTGAGGCTAGTTGGTAGTTCAGAGTAAGCATTTTGTAGAGAAGAGTTTGAGTCATTTTTCCATGAGTTGTGAAGTATTAATAATATCATGATGAACTTGATGTAATATATATTATGTATATGTTGATTTATTTCCATGGTTATTTTGAAAAATTGGGTTTTTACTTCAGTTGTTCAAAATAGACTTTCTATGTGTATGAAGGCCTAATATGAAAAGTGTTTTGAGAAGGGGTTCAAGTGGTGGTTGGACCTAAAAGGTGTTGTGGAATTAAAATTAATTTGTATAAGGTATATATAATTTATTTTTGAAAGGATATTTCTTTTCAATGAAGTATATTTTGTTTCAAGGGGTCATGAGGTAACGTGTTACCAAAGTTAGGTTTCCTTAACGCCTAAAAGAGGGATTAGTCTATTAAGTTGTGGCTGACCTAATGTATTATTTTATTATTTTTTTAAATGTGTTCTAATACCTATTTAATTATAATACAAGTGTGAAATTTTCTATGTCTGACCAAGGTGTGTGAGAGAAAGAGACTAGTATAATAATAAGGCTAATTAGGCATGTTGATGAGTGTATGAAGTGTGTGTGCAAGAAAATGAAATAAAACATTGAGGAGTAAAAGGAGGTAATGTATAGAATAATAGGTGTGTATATATATATTCATTAATATAATATAAGGTTTGAGTATGAAGATCAAGGTCATATGACCTAATCAATCTTGAAGAGACTAAGTAGAGTGAAGAAGCCTAGAGGCAGTTTTGAGAGGGATAAAAGTGTGCAAAGAGTTGAAGAAGGTGATCATCATATGTTTTATTATAAAAAATGTGTTATAAATTTTATAAAGTGTTTTATGTGGATGATTTGGTATTTATTCATTTAGGGGGTTGGTGCCTCCTTGTAAGTGGGTGCTTGCTAAAGCCTAATTGGGGTTGTTGTTCCATGTGAAGTTGGTGCTTCACTAAACTTGATATTTTGTCTTATATTAATGTAGTCCATTTTTATATATTAATGTATTTTCTTTCCCTTGACACATATAATTTTTTGATCTTATGTTCTTATGTTTCATTCATATGTGGATGGTTACTTAGTCATTGTTTAATCTACATGTTTGAATGAATGTTCATGAATGCTTAAGTGGAAATGTAGTAAAGGTTTTAATGACTGATTCACCCCATTTCATCTATTGTGCTTTCAACTATTAGCAATAGATCAGGGCCTTTGAGATAGGCCTAAAAACCTAAAGGTTATCCTAAGAAGCATAAACATGGATTGTGATGATGATAGTGTTTATCATGATAACAATGAAGGTTTATTCATAGAAATAGATAATGGATGTTTTTTAAAGAGGAAGAGTCTTATGAAATAATATTTCAAGATTAGAAGATAAGTAGAGTCCTTAAAGGTAGAGTTATATCATGAGTCATATTTGAAATAATGTCAATAGTATTCTTTGTCAGCTTAGAAGGACGATGAAGAGGCCAAGTCAAAGGTCAAGCTTAAGTTGATAATCAAGCCTAGAAGGACATTGAAGAATATTCAATCTTGTGAGAGTATGGAAGTCTAGGAATCTCTTGAATTTATGTTTTTCTAGCTCCCTATATAAGGGGTGACTCCAGTAGGCTTCATGGAGACACTCATTATTAAGTGGAAGCATGGTGGATGTTTGTTGATATTTGAGAGGTATTGTATGTCAAGAAGGTATGAAGACATGTTTAAGATTATTGAGTCTGAGCTGAGAGTGTGGTATTTTTGCATATTTATAGGTAATTTTTTGGTGTTTGGTTATTTTTGAGATTGATATATGTTTATATTTAGTATTGGTACCAAGGTGATCGATTTGTGTTGGAGATAGTTTGTGTGTATTTTTGATTTATATGGTGAGCAAGTTGTGAAGACAAAGGGGAAACATGGTTGTGTAGTTATGTATGATCTTTATTTGTTGAGTTTTTGCATTTATTGATATATGCTTGGTCTAAGGGGAAGTTTGGTAGCTCTAAGTTCTTTATCAATAGGTTAGTTTCCTTTGTTATCTAAATAGATGTAAGCATGGAATTAGGGGAAGAATGATTTATGAGATTTTTCATGACTCTATTTGTTGGGCTAGTTGTGGGAGAGAGTTTAGTGTTCTATGTGCATCAATATGACCTTAAGGTCATAGAGTTCCAAGGCACATGTTGTATAGTCTTATTTTTCATATCATGAAGAAGATAAATTATGATAGAGGTCTATCATAATAAAGCATGTAAGTGCAAACCTAGTTGATAAAATGATTCAATGAAGATGTCATGATGAGGTATATGCCATGGTTGCTTAAGAAACATGAAGAAGATAGATTAATGCAAGAAGAAAATTTTAGATACCATATGGACATGACATGAGTCATGTTCACTCCAGCATGGAGGAATAAATTATTCCCTTGGAATAATATCTTTGATTACAAACATACTTAATTGACATGGAGGGCAAGCATTGATTATAGAGATGTTTTATGCTCATAGGCATTTAGTGTGATTGATTTAGGAATTTTAAGATAACCTTTGAGTCATGTATCATAGGCAGATATGATTGGTATGACATAGTTATGTGAGGTGAAGATGATCAAACAAGATAGAAGTCTGATAGATAGTTAACTAGGTGTTTACAGACCTAATGAGAAGTGAGCTAATACAAAAAGGTTTGTCATGGTGTAGATGGATTATATATGGCTTATGGATCTAAGAAGATGATATCATGAGTCTTTATAGTGTGAAAAAAGGTTGAAGGTCTAATCAAGCATGAAGGAAGTCATAAAATATTATTATTCATTATGTGACTCAAAAGGAGAGTATAGACATAGGGGCGCTTGTTAGCTCTATGATTTAAAGGATCTAGGTAGATATGTGAAAATTCAAGTCAGTATGTAGTAAAATTTGAGGTTGATGTCAAATATCAAAGGATATTAAGTATAATCAAATGTAGATGACATAAGAGGCATGATTTATTGAGGAAAAACTCAAGTGTTCCAAAATTTATCTACAAAAGTTGGTATGAGCCTAAGGTGAGTATTTGGTTAGCATTTAATTGTGTGGTTTCTTGTAGTTCAGGTCCAAGGACTAGATAGTTATTTGTGGAGTACCCTTTATAATTAAAGTAAAAGGGGGATGAACTCCAATTTGGGGGAGAAGAGATTGATTATATTGTATTATGTTTTGCCATCAATGACAAAGTGGGAGTTTATTGGCATAGTGTTTTCATTGATGTCAATTTGATAACATTAATATCAAAATATGTTGTCATTGATGTTTAGATGCATGGTGAGTGGACTCTGATGTATGATATTGTGAGCCTAATGTGATAAGGTTCTTTTGAAGACATGATGAGTTCTTATGCCAACATAGTAAGTTTTTGTAATATGAGAGAAAGTGTAATCATGATAAATGAGGTTGATGTTAAGTGGTTGTTTTAAGATTGGTGTCTAGATGATCAAGGCAAGTTGGTAGTGTGTGTTGTGACAAGTTTATGAGCATTAAAGTTATGTAGTGATTTCCATGAGAGAGAAAGGTATAGGTCTAAGTTTCTCATATATACTTTGTTGATGTTGTGTTAAGGTCATGATATGGAAAGAAGAGGTTAAGGCATCAAGGTGTCTTGTAATCCTTATCTAGACCTTGTGAGAAGGCATGTTCATAGTGAAGCTTGGTGAAGTGAATGAGCTAACAGGCTGGAAATAAAGTTGAAGGAATGATAATTAAATTATATTTCATAATTCAAGTTTAAAGGAAGAAAAACATTATAATTTAAAGCCAAAATTTGACTATTCACTTCACCTACCAAGAAGTCCATTCAGCTACCTACGAGACTCTTGAACTACATAAAAGAAGACAAAATAAATGTGAAACTACTCTTATGAATTAATAAATATTATCTATACTAATATTACATCCCTCCTAATCCATAGGGGTTGTTTTTAGACCAAGTATTCCTTTTAACTTTTGAAAAATTTCTCATCCAAGCACCTTTTTCAGGATTTCTACTGGTTGTTCTGCTATCAGGCAATGTTTTAACTTGACACTACCATCTTTCACATAGTTTACCAAATCCAATGAAATTTGGTATTGATGTGATTGGTTTGGTCATGAAATGTTATATTATTTTCCATCTATATTGTATAAGTGTTGTCAACCATGAGAGGTGTTGATGAAGTTTGTTGCTCCTGCAAATTTGAAAGAACCCTTCTGAGCCACAAGATCTCTCTAGTTGCCTCTGAAGTGGCCATATATTTAGCATATGATAAATATATTTTTGGAACTGATTACTTCTTATATTTCCAAATGACATCTATTGTTTCCAAATTCATTAGAAACCCTAAGGTGGACTTTCCATCTTTATGATCACCAACATAGTCATAATTTGAATACCCAACCAGTTTGAAGTCTCCTACCCTAGAATATTTGAGTCCAAAATTTTGTGTTCCTTTGAGATATCTGAGGACCCTTTTTGATACTACCCAATGAATCTCCCTGGGTTGTTTCATTAATCCTAAGAGGGTACCAAATACATATGATATATTTGGTTGAGTGGTAGTCACATAAATTAGACTTCTAATGAGATTTCTATATTTAGTGGCATCAACAAAATCTATTGAATCTTCAGATGTCAATTTGATATTTTGTTCCAATGGTGTGTTGAGAGGGTTACAATCTTCCATTCCAAACTTCCTCAGAATGTCACCATCATAATTATGCTGAGTGATGAAGAAATACTTTGGTCTCTTAATTACTTCAATACCCAAATAGTAATGAAGATAACCCAATTTAGTCATTTCAAAGCTTTTCATAAACTCTAATTTTAATTTTGTAGTGTATCATTAATTATTCCCTATGATGAGAAAATTGTCAACATACACCACCATAAATACAACTACTTTGTCAACTATTTTGATGAAAATAGTTGCACCTTCAAAATCAAAACATTTGAAGTTCATGTTCATGAGGTTCTCAATTGATTTTTTGTACCATACTTGAGGGGATTGTTTCAAACCATACAATGATTTTCTAGTTTACACACCTTGTGCTCTTATCCCTTTACTACAAAACCATTAGGTTGTGTCAAGTACATAGTTTCCTTGAGGTATCCATTTAGAAATGTAGTTTTGACATCTATTTGGTGAACTTTTCATTTGTTGTGAGATTTCAAAGCCAACAAGGTCCGTATGGCAGTCTATTTTGTTGTAGGTGTAAAGGTTTCATTGTCGTCAATTCATTCCTTTTGAAAATACCCCTTTGTGACAAGCCTTGCTTTGTGATTATCAAGTGAGCCATCCATCTACCTTGTATTTATTATTTTAGACCCACTTACAGCCAATTGGTTTGCAACCGTATGGTGGATCAACTAGATTCTAAGTCCCATTTTCACCAGTGAATTATATTCATCTTTCATTGCTTTTATCCAAGATTCAAGCTTTTCATCTTTTTTGAAAGTTTTTGGTTCTAAATCAAATGCGACATTGAGTTCCTCTTGATAATCATCTAATGTGGATTTTCCAATCATGTCCTAAATTTCATCAATAGAATTATCTGGTTGAGATGAGGTTGCATGTGTACTTCAAGTGCCTATTTTCCAAACTTCATCAGGCCTCACATCTTTTAATGTTTAAGTGGCCTACTTAGGCATCTTTTTCTATGTGCTTCAAGTTCATCCTCTAAAGTTCCTTCACTATCTACCCTCTATTCTATTGGCCCCTATTTCATATTTGATGAAGTTTCACTCTTTCGGTTAGGATGAGTTTCAATCTCATGTTTGGGAGATAATATAAATTCAATAGATTCCCAACTTTGTGTCCCCCACTCATTATCTAAAAAATTCAAATCACTCTCCTTGTAGACATCAAACTTTTTATATTTGTCTAGTCAACTCAATTATCGATCAATATGCCATTTATCCTTTGTAGTCTCACAAAATAAAACTTCTTCTCTTTCTCATCATATATCCTGAATGCCTTGGAGGAATCAGAATCTCCCAAATAAATGCATTTTCAACTCATATAGTCTAGTTTGTTTCTCTTCTCCTTTGGAATCAATGTATAATAAGTGGATCTAAAATTTGAAGATGTCACACTGAAGGGAGGTGACCACACCACATTTCATATGGTGTCTTTGATTCAAGAGCTATTGATGGTGATATGTTGTGAAGGTATATTAATGTTTTAGTTATGTCAGCCCAAAAGTGTAGATTTACCCCTTTGAAATACAACATTACATGAACATTATTCATCATAGTTCTATTCATTATTTTAACTACTTCATTTTGTTGTGGAGTGTGAGGAACTATGAGATGGTGTTTGATCTTGTTTTTCTCAAGATAAGATTCAAAATTATTTGATGTGAATTCACCACCATTATCTATCCTAAGTGTCTCAATGCGGGTTTGTGATTCATTTTCAATAATTATTGAAAACTTTATGAAAGTATCAAAGGCTTATGATTTCTTTTTCAAAAAGTATATTCATGTCATCTTGCTATAGTGATCAATGAAAAATATGAAGTACTTATGACCACCAATGGAGAGGATTGGAAGAGAACACAAGTCTAAATGAACAAGATACAATTTTCTATCTGCTTTCCACTATGACTTTGAAAATATTTCTCTCACATGTTTAGGCAAGATACAGGCTTCACACTTCTCATCTAATTTTATAGGCAATGTAGGCATGCCAAAAAAAACATTATTTTGAAATACAAGAATACTATTATAGTGAGTGTGCCTAAATAAATCATGCCACAACATGTTTGGAGATATTCCATCTTCCACAAGATGAGCATAATTCCTTGAATTTGATGGCTTACCCTTCAATTTAAGTAGTTTCCCTTCCTCATATCTAGTCAATATGATTACATTATCACTTTTTCTCCTGATTGTGACATCACCATTATCTAATAGAATGGAATGACCTTGTTTCCTTATGAACACTAGGGAAAACAAGTTTCATTTCAATTGAGGAAGGTAGAGAACATTCTCAAGTTTGTAGTCTAGAAGCCCTGAACACTTGAGTCAAATTGTACCTCTTCCCTATGGTTACAAACTTGATCTATCTATGAGGTATACTAAGCCACAACCTTCTTTAATGTACTCATCAAAGAAGTTTTTTTTGGAAAGTCATATGTTGAGTGGTGCCAATATCAAGAACCCAAGCATCAAACCATGAAGAACTAATTGAAACACTATTTGTTTCATTATCTATATTAGAAAACACACATTCACTGATGAATTAGGTTGAGTTTAACTCTTTTGAATATTTATTTGAATTTCCCTCTTTATTTTTATGGTATGCTTCAATTTTATCCCATGGAGTCCTGCATTCATGAGTCTCATGGCTACTTTTTCTATCATACCATTCATAATAGAGGTTTTGTTTATCATTCTATTTTTGATTTTGACCACCATGATTTTTATTTTTTCCAACTTTTCCCTTGTACTTATTCTTGTACTTGTTATTTCCTTAATTTTTGGAAGATGTGGCCTTGTTTTATGTTTTGAAAGAGTTTGTTTTTACATAGCACACACTTTCACCTATTGTGGTTCCTATTTTCTTGCCAAATGCCTTTTCTCTTTCTGTCATCTTTTTAACCAGTCAAATGTGAGAGTCTTCAAATAATTTATTTCTTGTAGAGACTCTAAATAGGTTAAATAGTTGGGAAGAAGGGTTTTTATGAATATGGTCATGTATATGTCAATTTTGATACATGTTACTTCAACATCATGTTTGATAGCACATATCTCTAAAGCCAATCTCATCACATCACCATATTTCAACTACAACTGAATTAATTCCAACCCTAAATGGGAGTCACATAGGTCCTTTAGTGTTTGATATGCTTCCCATGGTGTATTTCATCCCTGTATATAATGAAACACATCTCCATCCACTGATGCCCTCATCAAGGCCAAAGCCTTCTAGTTTTTCTACTTCTATGCTTGAATGTCCTTTACATTCCCTATTGGTTTAGCTGGTTGTGTTATCTCATCACAAATATCAAACCATAGATCATTGAATATGAGTGTGTTCTCCACTTGCCAAGACCATTCTAGCTAATTATCTTTGCTAGTGAAGGTAGTGAAAATAATGGATTTGATGGAATGCATGGTTTTGAGTTTTTATTTAACCCTATTTGGTTCTTTATCACTCCAAAATGGTCCCATTTTTTATATATGCAAAGTTACTAAAAAGGATTTATTTTGTCATTAACACCAACTTAAAAATAAAACCTCATACATCAATATACTTGATTTTTCTTGATTTTTAGATTTTTATTTTTCGACATATATGAATGGGTAAAAAGAGTACCTCCCATTATTTCTCCTTGAATTTTCAAAATTGGTTGTTGTTTGAAAATTTTTCTTAGAGTATCTTGCTCAAGGTAATTTCATTGACAAATTGCACCAAAATTTTAAATGCTTTCATTTTTTTTTTTAAAATTTAAAAAAAGCATTTAAAAAATAGAATTTGTTTTTTAATTAAAAAATCTTAAAATATAGCTTCTCTCTTTTTAGAAAATTTTATTTGACTTATTGCAATATTGTAAAAAATATGTATGGATAAAGAGAATTTGAAATGCTAAAGATGAAATCCCAACTATATTCTGAAAAATCACAACTCCTTCCACATAGGGCTTGAGGATGTCGGCAGGAAAAATGTCTTGTTTGGTGTGCCAATTATAGCAGATAAATCAACCAATAATTTAGATTAGAAAGCAATGGGTTTAACATATAAAATTGCATGGAGACACGAGCTCATAACCATTCTACATGAAAGCTATGATAATTCTATAGGTTGTGATACTGTGTGGAAGACAATATCAAATTATAGGCTATGATAAAATCGTATGCCATGATAAAATTGTATGTCATGATAAAATTTCAGGCCATGATACCATGATACTATGATAAAATATTAGGCCATATAATACAATATCAAAATCAAGTCATAGAAGCCAATATCTTGTAGACTATAGTAATGTTAGGCCCTATAGTGCCAAAAATAAAGGGATGTTTTAATGTCTCAACCCAAAAAACAAAAGACACCAAAATAATGTTGATGTAGTTAAATAATGATATCAAAACATTTTAATTTGAATCCCACATAGTCAGCTACAATATTCCATACAATTAAGAAAGAGGAGAAGATTTTTTTTAAAAATGACTGATTTAAATTCCAAGATCTGATACCAATGATAGGTTAGAAACAAAGTTGAAGGAATGAAAATGAAATTATATTTCATGATTCAAGTTGAAAAGAAGCAAAAAATTAAAATTTAAAGCCAAAATTTGACTATTCACTTCACCTACTAAGAAGTCAATTCAACTACCTATGGGACTCTTGAGCTATACACAAGAAGACAAAATAAATGTACAACTACTCCTAGGAATTATGAAATATTATCTATACTAATATTACATGAGCACAATATTGTGAGAAGTTTCTTGGAATTGAGTGATCATGTATGTAAATAATAGTTACCTTTAAAAGTGTTTCAAGGTCAGTGGTCAAGTTACAAATGATTGAGAAGCCTATTCTTAACAAGCATAGTCGTATCATGAACATGTGTATGGTGAGCATGAAGATATATGTGCAAAGGTATGTATAAAGGTAAGACATTGTCTAAGGAACATGTAAGGCATGTGATAAAGGTGTATATGCACCAAGTATATTTTCAAGGTGAGCTTATAGGGGTAAGACTTATAGATCAAGTTTGTATCTAGACCATTTCTAGACCTTACCTGGTCCAATGGATATCATCAAGACATGTGAAGGATGTATGGTATTATTTATGCATGATAGAGGTTTTTATGTCATGAGAATGAGATTTTGAGAATAACATTGAGGTGTTGAGAGCATGGAAGAAGGCATAAAGGATAGATCAAAGCTTAGTAATGTATGAAAACTATGGTGTAGAGAGAGAGTGTAAGCTTAATGGGGTATCAAGATTAGTTTTGAAGGTAAGTGTGAGTAGGTGATCATTTAAAAATGTGATTCAAGTTATTTTAATCTTAATCATGTAGTTTTAGGTCATGGTTTACAATAAAAGGCATGAAAAGGTGATTTGAGGTATCTTGAGTGCACAAAATGAAGGGTTGTCTACCCAAGAAGGTTTTTCAAGTATTCATTGGCATGAAAAATGTATGCATGAGGACCTAAGATATTCATGATATATTGGTAAGGGTCCTAACTCAAATTTTTAGGCATTATTTTTTTAAATGAATGGCTAGTCTTTATGAATCATCATTAATAATAAAAGATGGTATAAACCCTCAAAGAACCCTAATAGTGACCCAATATAGAAGAAGTTGTTATAAAGTGATTATAATTGATTGGTATGGATATTTTAGTGATTTGAGGTTGTTTTAAACTCTCCCAATCATCTCTAAGTATGATTGATTCTTCAAGTGAGTGAGTGGACCCTATAGGAAAGGCCTTATTTCTCAAAGATTTGTTGTAGTAGTTAGAGTTGACCAAGTCAAAGTATGAAAATAATTATATGGAGTAGTTTGAGACTTTTATTTTTTTTAATGGTGGTTTATGTATAGGTTATATCCCTTAGGTGTGTTAAACTGGGCATCCAAGACAACTTATCGCTAATAGGCCTAATAGTGCAAATAGTGAGAAACCCAGGGAGAAGTGAGAAGTTGATTAGGGATGTGTTATCATGGAATAGGGATGAACAAAATTTTATGGATAAGTTTTTAAATAATTTTAATACATGTTCATTTTGGATATAATTTTTGGATATCATTTTATATAATAGAAGGTTGCTCACAAGTTGACTTGTCTAGCTCAGTGAGGTCTATGTATAGTGAGGTCATGAGATTGGTATGCATGACCAATATTTACATTTGATAATATTAAATTTATATCTTATAATTATATAATTATATAATAGTATCATAAATATTCATCATTATTCTCTATAAATGGTCATATAAGTGATTGAAGGTCATTGTCATCATGATTGTGCTTTAAGGCAAACTAGTAGTTCTAGGTAAGTTGTAGCAATAAGTTTGAGGCTTTATGACCTAATTGGAATTGTATAATTTACATGGTTTTTATATTTTTTAATTTTTAGTATACATGTTATTTATAATCTTAGAATTCAGTGTAATATATTGAAATATTGAATCCAAAATGGCTTGTCTGGCTGAGTGAGGTCTGAGAGAGAGAATGCCAACAAATTGGTCTACATGATCAATAATATTATTTAAATATTATGATATTTTTATTATAGTTTGTTATGAGGATGTTTTAATATCATATTAATTAATTATAATCCTTTTATTTTGTTCTTTCAAGTGTCGTAAGTTCAAGTTCCCATGAATGTGTTTTGAGGCTAGTTGACAGTTCAGAGTGAGCATTTTACATAGAAGAGTTTGAGTCCTTTTGCCCTAGGTTTTTAAGTATAAAAAATATGGTGATGACCCTAAGGAAATATATATTATATATGTTATTTATTACCATGTTTAATTGTAAAAATTGTGTTTTTGGTTTAGTTTTTCAAAATAGACTTTCTGTGTGTATGAAGGTCTATTGTGAATAGTGTTTTGAGAAGGGGTTCAAGTGATGGGTGGAAATAAAAGGTGTTGTAAAATTAAAAAAAATTTATATAAGGTATAGTTTATTTATTTTTTAAATTTTATTTCTCATCAATGAAGTATATTTTTTTGAAGGGGTCATGAGGTAACGTGTTGCCAAAGTAGGCCTAATTGAATTAGGTCTCTTTAAGGCCTCAAAGAGGAATTGGTCTATTAAGTTATGGAAAACATAATGTATTGTTTGATTATTGTTTGAAAAAATTTATAATAATATTATAAGGGTAATCTAAGTGTGAAATTATGTATGTATGACCAAGGTGTGTGATATTAAGAGACTAGTATAAGAACAAGGATAATTAGGCATATTGGTGAGTGTATGAAGTGTGTGTGCAAGTGAATGAAAGAACACATTAAGGAGAATAATGAGGTAATGTATAAAATAATATGGGTGTATATATATTCATTAATATATCATATAATTTTTAAGTATTAATATCAAAGTCATATGACCTAATCTGTCTTGAAGAGACCTAGTAGAGCGAAGAAGCCTAGAGGCAGTTTTGAGAAGGATAGAAGTGTGTGAAGAGATGAATAAAGTGATCATCATATATTTTATGAGAAATAATGTGTTATAAATTTTATCAAGTGTTTTATGTGGTTAAATTGGTGCTGAGTCATCTAGGGGGTTGGTGCCTCCTTGTAAGTGGGTGCTTACTAAAGCTTAGTTGGGTTGGTACTTAACTAGTTAGGGTTGGTGCTCCATGTGAAGTTGGTTCTTTAATAAACTTGATATTTTGTCTTATAGGAATATATTAAATTTTAAAAAATTATTGGGTTTTCTTCCCCTTGATGTTTCTTACATATAAGTTATGTTAGCTTGTGTTCTTATGTTTCATGCATATGTGGATGGTTACTTAGTCATTGTTTGATCTACATGTTTGAATGAATGTTCATGAATGATTAAGTCGAACTATAGTAAAGGTTTTAATGAATGATTCACCTCCCTCTCATAAATTTTTATTCCAACAATTACCTTCTTATAAAGCTAGTTTTTCTTATACTATTTAATCTAAACCATCCACCAAATAATTTTTTTAGTTGCATGGGGAACTAAAGTACATTTGGTCAGAAAATAAGTCATCAAACATCCTTTTTTAAAGAGGGATTATTTAATAACGTTGGAAAAATATTTAAATTATATTTAAAATTATATATTTCAAGTGTAATTCATTTTAATTACAACTTATTTATAAGTTTGAATGAAAGATCACCCATGTATCACCACCACCATATCATCATCACCATCGCTGCCACCACTGCCACCATAGCCATCATCATCATCATCATATTTTGAACTTTTGATTATTTGAATTGAATTTTAAAAGTTTGGAAAATGTGCATGGAAATTATATCTATAAGGTTTATGACCCATGTGTATTTCCTTTGCACATGCCTAAGTCATTTTAAAATAGAAGCATGTGATCCAAACTCTAATTTCTAAATACCCCACTAGTGATCCAATCCAACGCAATCATATATGTGCATTAATTTGGAGATTTCAATGCCAATTTATTTATATGTTTATTATCCTTGAAATTATTATTTTATTTAGTTTCAATATTTTATGTTTATTATCTTTGAAATTATGCATTTGGGGATTTAGGTGCTTGACATTAAATTTAATAGTACCATACTTTTAAATTTAAAATCTTGTCAAAAGAAAAGGTTCAGATTTTTGTGATATATTTATTTTATTTTATTTTTATTATTGCCTCTTTTAGTTGGAGGTTTAATTTTTTACCAACATAAGAAATAATAATTTTATATTACAAGTAAATGTAAATTCACACAAATTGTTTAGCCTAAATAATACACGAACCATCATTTTACTATTCATTAAAAATATTTTATCATTATTAGGAAAGCACATGGTTATCCATCTATCTATAATTATTACAATAACCCTTCACACCATACACTGCATAAACAAGATAAACATTTTTTTCTAATATAAATTTTTGTAAATTATTTTCATATTGATATTGAGATGAATAAACTATTTTACTTCTATGAGTTAGTTCCTATACACTTTACATAACTATGCATACATATTGTATAGATGCAAAATAAGGGAGGGAGGATGGGATTCCATATCTCCCCTTCTTTTTAGAAGTAACTGATAGACATAAACTGACATTACCCATTTATTGATACATAATACAATAATTCTACATGCAATCCTTCATGCACACTTAAACAATACATACTTCTAATAACATATAGTTATCTATACCAAAGTGTAGCATCATTTATCCACTCATATAGGGAATTTACATTGACAATAATATTTTTGAGCTATGTGAAAGTGTACATAGTTATATATACTAGTTGTAACATTGTGTATCCACTCATTTAGGGATTTTACATTCACAATAATATTTTTGAATAATATGAAAAGATAATTTTTAGGTTGTTATTAAGTACATAAGATTGGTTTATCTTAAACAAGATATAACATTGGTTTAGTAATAATATTTTATTTTAACAAGAAGACAAAAATATAGAGGAAAAATTATGAATATGCTAAATCCACTAAGGACAAATTGTCAAACCATTGAATCATTCATAGGAAAAATTGATCCCCAAAAAGATGAAAAAAGTCTATAATTGGACAAATTATAATGAAGGTTAAAATTTAATAAATTTAGTTTATTTGAATACATATAAAAATTTTAAAGACTAGAGAGAGAGTATCTTGGGTAATAAATTTATTGAAAATATCCAAATATCCATAATTATACAAAGTGTGTCGAAACACATAAAAGACATGATTTAAAATGGTATTTTATCAAATTTAGGTGTTGAAATTATCATGAATTCACTTCAATTACTATTTTTAAATAAATTTTAAATGCCATTGAAATATAATTTATCGATAAATGTCAATGCCATTATCACTCCTCAACATCACACACACAAGCTTTTAGGCAACACAATAAAATAATATTATCTTGAAAAATGGAGAGGATGACAAGTAAGGAAAATGATCCATTAATTTTGCATGGACCAATGTCTAGGAAAGTACATGCAAATTAATGTATTATTAGCTGGTTAAATAGGAGTGACTAGATGTCACTTCCAAAACTAAAATTTAAATAAAACTTAATCTTTGAAAAAAGTAAAATTAAAGAACTAGATAATAGAATGGTGAAACATATATGGACACTAAATACATAACTTAATTATTAATTAATGACACATGTTCTCTAGAATAGGACATATCAATATCATATTACTTGTAAATGTAAATTCACACAAATGTTTTAGCCCAAGTAATACATGAATGAGGATTATAAGTTGAAATAAAAAAACTAAATCAAATTATGTACATCATACTTGTATCTTATCTTTTGTTATTGATTTGAAATTGAATATTAAATTTTTAAGGCTTTGAAAGTAGAAAATAAATCTAAACATATCATTATAAAATTTAAACAATAATAAATATTCAAGTGAACTCTAAAAGTCATGCACAAGGTCAATTAAAGGAGGGAATCACCTCACATCCATTTTCCATCATTAGGTGGCTGCCATAGGCACCCTTAGGCTGAGTATTCCCAAATATACACATATTCACATCATTGGTGTAAGGCATAGTAAGTTGATAGGATGAGGTTTGGATGATAGCTAAAACACAGTAAGGATCATTCACTAAATAACACATCTATAAGGCTTAAAAGTTCATTTATGTATAAGATAATTCCATAACAAATAAAATAATGCAAGGAAAAAATACCATTTCAAAAATCATGATGATAAAACATCATCTATAAACACATTCCTAATGCATAAGGCCTACTGAAAGAGAATAAGAACATGGGGATGTTTCCATCTTGTTTTACCATCTCTTAGTCATGGGAGAGCATTAACACAATCAATCATGCAAAAATAAAATTTATGAAGGCATAAGAATTATGGTTTAACCAACCACTACTGATACACAAATTAAAATCATGTAGGAGGGCATAGTAACCCCAGTCCACTGACCACTACCACTACATAAAATAGAAAAATAAGGTAAGTAATTCAAAGCCCATCCATGTAGCCTAATGACATCAAAATGAAACAAGAAATGGATTTTAAAAACATACAATTAAAATAGGAGGGATTGGGCATGTCCAAATCTGAAGTAGATAATGAAACCAACATGGTGACCATAGGCACAACCATTGCAAGAAAATGTAAAAAGAGGGTAGGACAAGTGGATGTACACCTATTGTAAACAAGAAATAATATAAGGAAAAAACTTCTCATTTAAAAAAAATAACATAAAATGAAAATTCAAGGGTAAATGGAATCCTATCATCATTATCTTTTGGGATCTACAAAAATACTCCTACACAAGTACATGATTATGTTCTGATTCTTACCAAGGTTCATTTTTTCTCTATTTGGCTTCCTCTTTCTTCTCTAACTGTCCTCCAATTTCTAAATTTCAAAATGGATAAAATTTGACTCAAGTAATATTCCCTTCTTCAAATAGGATAATCACTCTCTAAATGCAAATGGATATGAGACATGTGTCCCTTCCCATACCTTATCCCAATTTAGAAAGTCTCCCCTAGAAATAACTTCTCTTACAAGCACATGTGGGAAAGCAAGTCCATCCATAATTAAGTATCCTACTATCCCATGCCATAAGTGGCCCATGATCTATTAATTTTCCTTCATATACATTCTAAACATGGTTTCAATCTATCATATATTCAATAAGGGACATAAATTCACCTCTAATCACTTATATAACACTCAAAATCCACATGCACAGTTGGTTGAATGTGTCCATCCGAGTTTTTTATTAATAGGGCCACTTATGTGGCTTAAAATTTAAATTTATGAATTAAATACAAAGTAAATTATACTCTTAAGTTTTATAATAAGTGGTATGAATAGTATACATGGGTTTGAATATAGCTATGAGGGTTAAGGAAGTCCACAACCTTCAACTAGGTCAAAATACGACATAAGAAATGGTTTGAATCATGGAAAGGTCATGTACACATGCCACCACTTTACCAATGATGTACTCATGTCTGACCTAGTCTGAATTCCCTTTTTGGCCTCCCATGTCACCTACATAACAATGCACATTTAAAATGCCCTAAGCTAGATATCTGAAGCAGTTGAATGAGACAAACAATAAAAGTAATTCCAATAATATAAATCACATATAAGAATATACCAAACATAACATCTCAAAAATCAACTTAGGGAAATATATATGCATGTCATTGACATCATAATAAATATAATAATCATTTAATCTAAACATATAACTTCTCTTGCATAAGCAAATCAATAACATCACATAATGTATAGAATAATTATCTTAGACATAAGGAACCAATAACATCATGTGTCTCAATAGTAAATAAATCACTTCTAAATATGATGTGTGTATAACAAAAAATGTCTAAAATTATGAACTATGAAAATAGGGATCTCACATCCCCCTCCCATTATGATTACTTCTTCTTAAAAGTCACTGTAAGTCAAAAGTATAATTTTTAGAATATTTTAAAAATATTAAGGAATCTTGCTGACTAAGCTTAGCAGTCTCTCTAAAGGGAGAAAGTGAGATAATGTATCCCAATTTTCCCAAATAGTTACACAATAAGTCTTAATCTAATATCATACATTAATGCTAACAATATAATTCTCACCTACTACTCCCACACTCGCACAAGGCAATTGGTACACAATAAGGCTCATCTAAATAACACACTTTAATAAGTTGAAAATTTACCAACCCAATCAAGGATTAAATTCAAATTAAGTAAGAAGCCCATCTCAATCTGTAAAGGAGAAGAAATGAAAAGGTTAAAAAATGCAATATAATCCAAAGAATAATTAAGGTGAAAATGGCTAAACAACCTAATTCAATCCAAAACTGAAGACAAGAAAGAAAAGTAGGAGATTTGACATTCAAAAAAGGTTCAAAATAATAAAAGGATATATAGCCTCAAAATCCATAGCAAGGAAAACCATAAAAATATGACAACAATCAACTTAAAAATCCCAATTAAATTTTGGAAAAAAATCAATGTTCACCACATCCTATGTAAAAGCTCATAAGTTTAGATACATTAATACTAAATAGTGTGCCTATATAAGGCCACAAGTGGGAAGTGTTGGCTATCTTATCCACCCTTAGTAACTTGGACACCTACATACCTGTAGAATGGTAATTTTTTCAATAATCAAGTATGATTAGGATTGTTCATGATTCTTAAGTGGATTGTTCTTCATTGAGGCCTAATAGGCATTTTTGAGGTCTTAATTTGATGTTTAGTAATGAAAATGGCCTAGTTGTATATTTATAGATGTGTTGATGCATTTAACACCTTATATAAAATTCATACTAAAATTTTTGGGTTCATTCCATGACTAGTGTCTTATAAATCCATTATCAATGTAATCCTTCATTAGTGAAGGGATCTAAAAGTCATTATATAGGTATTGTAAAGAGGATTTAATGCATAGGAGTCATTATGAATTATTTGAGCCACGTGAAAGTGTTCCCCCCTAATGAAAAACATGTTAAGAGTCTATGATTTATTATCTTGCTAGAGGACTAGTTGTGAATATTTCCTACTATGAGGTTGTGCCAAGTTCAATCCACCAATCCATGATGAAGGGGGAAATCATGAAAATAGTCTCAAGAAGTCATCTTATCCTCATAAAGGCTTGTGTAAATCATGTTTTCAATGTTAAAAGAGGTGCAATGTTGAAGAGAAGTCTAAAGTTCACTATTAGAGTCATTTATTCATATCTTGAAGGTTCATGTCTTGATAGAATTCATGCATTATGGACCTTAAAGGGTTATATTACACATTATTTGAGCATATGTGAATGTCTACCCATGTGAAGGATATTCTAAATCCCTATAGTTTCATGACGACCTTGCTAGGGATCTAAAAAGGGTGATTTTCATTGAGAAAGGAAGTCAAAAGTCTCTAAAATATATTTCATCAAGTCTTTATGATGGGTGTAACATTCAAAAGGTCACTTATTTAGGCATAATAGGTCTAAATTCTCCTCTATTGTGTATTAAATATCACACATGATGCTCAAGGAATTGGTTTACTTGGTCCACTTCCTTATTCTTCCATCCTTGGTTTGATCCTTTCAAACCCCTAATGTAGGAAGGATCCTCCATAAAGACCTGAAATGGTTTGTCTCTTCCTAACAACCAAAAATTCCTTGACAGGATTTATTATAGGTTTAAAGCCATAAACAACATCATGGAATAATCCCCCAAGCCTTCCAAGTGTCTTAATACATAATATAATATATAAAAACTTTCAAATTTAAAGAAAAAGACATAGGTTATAGAGTTAGTAATGGATTTAAAGCATGAAATAGGGTTAAAAAATAGTCCTCCACATCCCCTAAAATAATATTTAGGCATGAGAAATCATATCAAGGTATAAAAATTCATGAGCGAGGTTAAACACAAAAATTGCAAGCTTTGCAAGTAGACAAGAATCACATGCTAATTTCTATATGATATTACATGGATAAAATAAAATTTTATAGGAGGTGAATATGGCCCATATAAATCTCCTACAATCATTTAGAGAGAGAATAAGAGTGAGATAACTATGAACAATCATCAAGAAGGCATAAAATGTTTGCAGGTAGGTTTTGGATAAGTAGTTGAGATGTATTCACCCTTATCCTATTGTATGGCTCAGATTAGGTATTGTAAAAATTAGAGAGGGTTGTGAGGCATCCTCCAATAACATTTATACCCATAAAGGATTATATAAATATTCCATTTATATAATAAGACTACAAACAAGTTCAAAACCTTGCTTAAACCCTAGCTCAGGTTTTTGCACTCTTAAGTGTTTTTAGGGATATAAAACCATAAATATGGGTAATAACACTCCCATAAAGATTTCTAAACTTATATGACAAGTATTAAAACCTGAAATTTAGATAATAACAATCCTTAAGAGCTTCAAATAAGGCAAGAATATGACTACACTACCTTCTTATTGAACCTTAAGCATTATCTATTACCAACAAGCCTAAAAGTCTGTGTACATGTATGTAACAAGGTTATCATAAATCTCAAGCCCTATGAGTAACACAAAGTTTAAATACATAAATAATAAATTCTCCATGGTTATACAATTTAAGACAAGTTTCCATGGACTCAATGATGAGGGTTACATGATTGTTAAGAGTATGAATAAGACATTATAGTCATCACCAAGGATCTAGGCCCTTTCTAAAGAACTTATAGGTCTTCATTAAAGATCCCAAGGGTCTAAAGTATATTTTAAAAGATTTTAATCCTTCAATCTAAATGGAATAACCTTACGGATTAGGGTCATCATCTCCAAGTTTGAAATGAACTCCTAGAGTCTTGCTAGAAGAGGAATGTAGGGTTTTCAAGAGTGGGATCAAGTCCCATTTACAAAAAGATAGAGTTCCAAGGATACTAAGACATAAAAATATTAATTAGAGGTATGATATAAGTCATGATCATCTCCATACAAACCTATAATATTTATAATGCAAAGATCCATGACCAAGAGTCTTCATAAAGGTTTAAATCCTATGTTTGATCCTTAAGGCAGGGTCTTCTTGATGATGAAAGGTTGAATGGGTCTTAGACATGAATATAAATATATTTAGGATTCATTCAAGGGATCAAATATCACATACAAGCCTATATGGTTTAGAGTAAAAGAATATACAAGTTTAAGAGTGATGTTTATGACCTTTTAAGAACACGTGCAGGCTGCACATAGTTTCAAATCCTAGGAGTAATGTCTTGGGTGAAATGAAATGGTTTTAAAGCCTAACTTATAGGATTATAGGAATTTAATTTAATTTTTAAAGTGTGTTTAAAATTGAGGACAAACCCTGAAGATATTCAAGTAAAAACATATACCTACAGGTCTGAAAGGAGTTATAGGTAATGTTTATAAAGGTATTATAGGGCCTCACAGACCTTCTAAAGGTTAATCTAAAGCATATAATTGATCATGAAAAATGTAAAAATTTATAATTATATTTATATTATGTATATAAGGCTAGTTGATTAGTCTCCCTTGATAATATAGTGTCTAAACAAGTTTTGGAGCATGATCAATATTGTTATAGGATTTTTTATGAAAATTTTAGACCCGAAACATGCAGGTTCATAAGCCTCCAATTTATCTCAAAGGTTTCAATATTTTCATGGGGAATCTAAAAATATTTTTATATCATGGATAAGAATACTTACAGGTCTATACCAGAGTTCTACCTACCAAAGCTTGTAGACAAGGAACACATAGTCCAAACCTTACTAATAGTGAATTTTAGTTCATTTAAGGACAAGGAAATGGTGTAGAGATGAGATACCAATTAGGTTGACATAATGATGACCTAAATAAGAATAAAAATGCCTATTTACTATTATGAGTTCCAATAATAGAGATATAATGAGTCCTAAACCTCAACATGGCTTGTAAACTTATGTTTCCTCTTTCATAGAATAATAGAGCATCAAGGCAAGAAGACTAAGAAGTCTCGGGGTAAAAAGTGTTGGTTCAAGGTATCACAAACATAGAGAATCATGGGATAATACTTCCATGTTGGATCTTAAGGATGTATGGTAACAAATCCATCCTCAAGATCTTTGATGAAGGGTTGAACTTGAAGAAAATCTTATACAAGCTTGCTAGTTAAAAGTGAACTATCATTGTGTTTTGAGTTCATTCTCTTCTCATGAAGAATATTCAAATAAACATAGGAATATTTCTTTCTCATAATAATCTTTCATAATTTTAAGAAGATATATTCTTAGAGCCATAAGCAAGTTGTAATATACAATAAGACTTCTCACTTGGGCAAGATTAACACATTATCCTCAAAACTCATCAAAAGGGATAATTAATCAATCATAATGTGGAGAATATAAAACCAACCTTAAATATGTCTTCAAATATTTATGATAAAATAATTAAAAGGTTTTGGAGTAAAAAATGTAGGTTTGAGAACATCATAAGTTAGAAGGACATGAAACAGGGTTTCATAAAAGACCTACAAAATAAGCCTCATGACAGTAAATAGAGATTCAAGAGACTATAAGTCAATATTATAGGGCTATGAAGAAGAAGGATATGGTGTTTTAAGCTCTAAGGAGTTCAAAATGATACTTAAGAGCTTCTCTAACCACTACCATCTTATGACAATAATGCATGTTGAGATTTATGTTATGATCTCAAGTTTATAAAAAAGTTATAGGCACTTTGGCATGATAAATATGTTGCATAACTAAGGAAGGATCATGATGGTTGAAATATGGAGTTCTCAAATCCCTTGTTGTTCATAGACTATATTTTATTATTCCAAAAATGAGATCAAGAGTATAGTTGTAGGTAAGTGAATGATTTCATAAGCTTCATAAGTAGTGATGAATGATTTCTAGAAGATGGAAGAGAGATAGTAGGCCTATAAATAAAATATACAAAGGATGGTTTAATACCCTAAAGAAAGTTACCATTAGTATTCACGAGTTTCTTGGAGTTGAGAAGGTTACTCAAGAACTTTGAAATCATAAGGAGTCAAATCACTCAATAAGCATGCTAAGAGAATGAGAGTACAAAATTGAGGTGATCAATGTTGAAAATGCACATTCAAACCTCTCAAGGGACATCATCCCTTCTACCTCTCTTGAAAGTCACTAAGTGAGTTATAAGAATATTTTCAATTTGAATATTCTCATGACATTGTTCAAGCATGACCATGATGGAGGTTTAGAGTAATGTAATACTATAACATATAATCAAAACATTGGAAAGGTGATCCCACCACCATGTGACTACCCATTAGGTGCTCATTCATAAAATCTAATCACGATCAATACATAAAAGTTGTGTTAAAATTTTATTTTGAAGAGGTAGCTCCCATGAAGTAAAGTAGTGGTAAGCCCAAGTCAGCCATGCAGTAAACTTTTTACATGCACAAGGAGGTGGGAATGGGGTGAGTTAAGGATAGAGGAAGGAGTTTCAAGAGTTTTAAGTAGTCATTTGACCAGTCCATCCATTTTCAATCACTCCAAGAGACAAATTTAAAAAATATTAACCCCTTTCCTCCACTCTTATGCCACTCTCTTTAGAAGAGCATCATTATGATAGGTATGAAGGCATTGAAAAAAGCATAATGGCATAATTTTTCAATTGTATTTATCTTGAATAGGATGAGTCCATATTGTAATAGATGAATTTATGTAGCTTAGTAGTGATTCTCTTCTCATTATCTTATAAATTGGGTTGGAAAGGCCTTTCTTTGTATCCCTCTACTGGTTGTAACGAGACTCTACTCACTTGAGAATTTGTAATATTGGATTTCAAGCCTTGAAATTAATAGACTAATTTTAGTCCTCATACTTGAATTTTTTGGGTTATGCCAGTATTTTATATATTTATACATGTAGAAGAAGTATTATTTCTTGTATATGTCCTTTTCATTTCACCTTCATGTAATAAAGTTCATCTTTTCAAGTCACATGTTGTGTTAGAGTTGGTTGTGTAGGTAATTAGCTATGAAAGTTTGTTAATTATGTCTCAAATATGACCTTTTTATATCTTACTTATATTACCAACATAGGCCATTGCATTCATGTGAAATACTAATGCATATAAACCTTATTATAAGAGTGTGCAAGATAAATTCAGCCTCTTTTTAGTCTTATTGTGTTTTCATAGGTAGGTAGAGGAGTCATAGAATCATTGGTGCATCAACTCATGTTTATTTTTTAGTTTCTCTTTTCTATCTTTTCCCATCAAAGCATAGATTAGGCTTATTTAGGTGATTGACCAAAGCAACTATATCTATTTGGACATTCACATCTCATACAAGGTCACCCACATCCTAAGGGGTGTTTCCATTATATCAGCTAAAGGGAGAAGCCTTGAAACCACTTCTTCAAAGGGTGCACTTCAGAGTGATAACAAGGATTATGTAGATAATGTATCAATGAAATATAAACATAATTCATTAATACCCTCACATAATATGAATAATTTTTCACAACTCCAAGTTACCAAAACAACTACATGATTACCAACCTATAGGTGGTAAAGACCACACCATGTTTCCAAAATAGGAAAAAAGGTTAAATATGGAGGCATTAGGCTACTCCATTTATACAAATTTTCTATAAAACATAAAACATAGGACACTCAACAACATGTTGGACTTGCCTCTACCTAGTGACCATTCTAAATTGGGGGAATATTATCTAAAAGTTATTGTATTTATAAGTTTTACCAGTCTATAAATCATATTTTTCTATGTTATACACTCTTTAAAATATCTTGCTAACATCTCTATCTTACATTTTTGTACATGGATATGTTGTTTTATAGGATATGATCATATTACATATATATGGGGTATAATATATTTATTTGTTATATGATCTATTGTTGTTATTACTTGTACATAATAGATTAGACTTTTATATTTTAATGTGTATAAACCTTGCCCTTGCATGAAATTCCATGAACATCTCTATGAGATTATTTTTTGGTTTGTACACCATTTGGACATGTATATTGCTTATAGCCCTTGGACATATATCTTTTGATACATTTGAATGTGTCCCTTGAGTTATTGTATGATATTTTTTTATTGTGATTGTGTACTTGTTGAGATTACTGAGTTTGATTGATTTACGTTGAGAGTGCCTAGGACCAATCATGTCAGGGGTAATGTGAGTTATAGGTAATTCAAAATTATAAATATTTAATGCACATAAAATAATTTGGTTATAATAATAAAAACACATTAAATGGATCAAAAGTATGATGATTTTATAAATTAAACTTTTATTTAATGTGAATGAATAGGTAAAATAATACATATATGTAAAATTTGTGTTTGATAGAGTAGATACATAGAGGATGCTATCTATCACTATGATTGTCTATGACATTAAACCTTGGATAGATTCATATGATACATATTTATAAATGAAATAAAATAAGTATTTATAATTACCATAGGTTAAAAATAAGATGGTTACAATTCATTTCATCTTCCTTGTTGAACGATAGTTGAACTTCAAGGTTTGTAGTGGATAATTGACCAACTGGATATTTTCCATGTCCAAAATTAAGAAGTACCACTTGGAAATCCACCCATTAATGGAAATATGACATGTTTATATGATGGAGGAAGGCAAATGTAATAAAACATAAGTAGTGGTTAGTTTGGTGTGGAGGAAAAGCATGTGGTTCTTTGATCAAGTGTGAGTAAATCATATAAGAATATGAGAAAGTGAGAGTAAGGCACACGTGACTATGATAGGTTTGGTAGAGGTGATAGGTGTGTGGGGTGTATATGTGTATAGATGATAAACATACACTAGACATGAGTTATGTATGGATCATTTACCCTTTATTGAAGAAAAATACTCTCCATTGTGTCTTTGTTTAGATGAAATTACTTCATATGAAGTTTTTTAGAGTTATACCACCTAGCTTGATCTACATATTTCCTCACTTTAAACACTCTAAAAATTTGATGTGTGTCATAAAAGGTACATGTGTCTATCACATCAATGATTTAGTCCTTATCTATTGGGCATACATGTTGTGGATTAAGATCAAAAGGATGTTGTGTCATGATTGGCTCAAGAATTGGAGGAACATAAGGATAAATGTTGGAAATATGATTGCCATTGATGTCAAAAGGGAGATTATTGGCATTATGGATGTCATTGATGTTAAGGGTTGAATATGGTGACTAGAGGATATAAAATGGATCCTATCAGAGGTTAAGGATGATTGGAGTGCTTATATGCATGATTGGAATTCATCTGGTTCTTCATATTGATCATTTAGACATTTTAGGTCTATAGAGTAAAATATAAATAGGGAGTTCATTGATTTCACCATTGCCATGTGGTGATGAGTCTAGGGGATTTGGTCATATGGTTGTGATCACATTAGTACCTAGTTATTATGCACCATATTTGAAGTCATGTGATGAAACACGATTGAATATATGAGGATGTAAAGTTATCTACTCAGTTAGAATTCACTAAGTTTCTATACTTAGCCAAGTTTGTAAAAGGGTTCAAGCAGAGCCAAGTAAGCATGTTGACGAGGTTAGCATTTACACACATAGAGGTGTTAGGACAAAATGATCATGTGGGTTTGTTCATTTTTGTGCCTAGTTTCTATGCATTGAATCTCATGTCTTGTGAGGTAATGTGACAAAAGATATGCATGAGTAAAGTTGAGTTCCTAGGCATTTTGATAGTGTTTTCCCACATTCAAATTTTTAGATGGAAAGAAAAAGCTAAGTAGGAATTTTTATGATGTCATATCTTGAAAATTTGAAGGTTTCTAGAGTAGATGTATATATGGATGGAATCCCCTATGTGCGATTATCTTATGCACTAAAATTTATGTCATGCAACTAAGTGCATCACAATTTATGCAAGAACAAATTTGGCCTTCCAGGTAGTTCTAAGCATAGTTAGCTCTATGGTAGAAGAATTTCAGTAAGCAGATTAATGGCATTATATCTATCACACATCAAATATTCAAGAAGAGCTGAGCATATGGGTTTATTCATTATCATTCCTAGTTTATATGGTCCAAAATTTAGAATAGGAAGATGAGCAAAGCATAAGATATGATAGAGAAAAGTTACCCTTCCATGCATATTAAGATGGTCCCCATAGTCAAATATATACAAGGTAAAGTTTGAGCTTGTTAAAAAATCTAAAAGTGAGCACTTAATCATACGTTGAAGATCTAATGATGCGTAGTGAAGTCAAAATATGTCAAAGGCACTTACAAGTGAACGTGCTAATGATAAGTGTCACAATCATGAATCTTGAATAGTAAATATATGATGTGGTTTAAAGTCAAAAAGTCAATGATCAATGCAAAGATGCCAAGTGTATCAATAGTGGGAACTAATAATAATATGCAGAAGGCATGTGCTAATGCCAAGTATCACATTATTGAGAGCTCGTTAAAGATAAAGATCGAGCTTGTCAAAAAACTAAATGATGAGTGGATGATCATGCAATGAAGATCTAACAAAGTGAGTGGACTCAATGAGATCAAATACTTGACATTTAATGAGACAAAGGTGATTTAAAGACCAAATTAGTTTTATGAGATTGATAGAGTGTATATGTTCCAAAGACTCTAGAAGAAGTGAGATGAGATAAAGATTTTGATTTTTGATGACAAGATAGAAGTAAAGTTTATGCTAGTTTGAAAATCTAACAACACATGGGAGCTCAGATCAAAGGATCTATCTGACATGTTTTAAATTTGAATCATTAAATCTTAAAAGTGTACAAGGATCCAATGGAGCATGTAAACTTATCATAACTTGATCAAATAGATGTATTTTAAAGTTAAGTAGATTGAACAAGGATCATTAGATCTTGGTGCGAAGCTTAAGATCAATAGTCAATATTTAAAGATATGTTCATACCAATGGTCAAGCATTGGAACATGCAATAACTTATAGTTAAGTAGTAAATTATGACACAGACAATGAATTTGATTGTTGTAATCAATCAAATTTGTGTAATATATCATGTGTATCAAAACTTGAACCCAATATGTGTTAAATATAGTAATGAGACTAGGAATCATGATGGTGGAGCATGAGTTCAAGACATAGGAAACTTGTAATTAAAGATAGGAACTAAATTCTAACATAACTGAGCATGATGTGTTAGCAAACAAGTGTGAACATAAATAATATATGAAAACCTATATCAAAGTATTATATATGTCATCTAGGATATAGTCATAAGTTGTTGCTGCTAGAATTATGTCATATAGAAGAATATAGAGACACATAGGTAAAAGTGTAGAGAGTATGAGATAGAGTAGTTGAACTATGTAAAATAAAGAAATATAAGAGAAACAGAACTAGAAGAGAAGAGAAGAGAAGAGGCCAAAAAGAGAAATTAAGTGTGTCAAATATGTATATATATATATATATATATATATATAGGGGCAAAGAGAAGAGAAGATAGATGTGTAGAGTATGAGTAGTTACAAACTAGACCTATAAAAAAGAATTGAGATTAGATTATTTTATGAATCTATATTATAATTTGGAGTTGTAGCTCCATATAGATATAATTGGTGGATGCCATTAAATAAGATGAGTTGGTGCTTAGTTAGGGAGTGGGTGCTTCCTTAGAGTTGGTGCTCTTAAATCAAGGAGTTGGTGCTTTCTTAGAGTTGGTCCTCTTAAACTAGGGGATTAGTGCCTCCTTAGGGTTGATGATATTAAATGTGTAGCTAGTGAGGTTTTGAATATGAGGCTAGATTATAATAGTATATTATAATAGCTATTCTCACCATGGTTTTTCCCACATTGGGTTTTCCAAGTATACATATGGTGTCATGTGAATTTTTGTGTGTGTGATCTCTACATATCCTTTCTAGTTTATTTTTAAAAGGATTCATCCCCCTCTTAGTAGATAGTTGTGTTCCAAAAATTGGTATCAAAACATTGGTTCCTTAGAAGAATCTTAATCAACTCAAGTAGATCTTGGATGGTGAGCACAAATGTCTAGTCAAGAAGGTTCTTCCTCAAATATAGCACCTCTCTTTGATGGATCAAAATATGAATTTTGGAGCATCAAAATGGAAGCATATATATCTTAATTAGGGTTTGACGTATGGATGTATCTTTTAAATGGATATATAGCTCCTGCTACAAATCCTACTAATCAAGAACCAAGAAGGCATATGAGAGCAATGCTAAGGCAAAAAATTCTATTCTTTATGGATTGCCTAAATCAAATTTTGTCAAAGTGATGCATTTTCAAAATGAATAAGATATCTAGAAAAAAATGAAGAACACATATAAAGGTGATGATAAGGTAACTAGGCCAAGCTATAAACATATAGAGGTATGTTTGAAATTCTTAAAATGACTGAAGAAGAGAAAATTGTAGACTACCTCCTCAGGGTAGATCAAATAGTCAATGCAATCAGAGGCCTTGAAGAAGATATGAAAGAATAAATCATTATAAAAAATGTCCTAAGATCTTTGCCAGCAAGGTATGACTCTAAAATCTTTACAATAAAGGAAGAAAGATATTTGGATAAACTCACTATTAATGAGTTGCATTGAACCTTCATTGCCTATGAGATGAGAGGGGGAGAAGTAGATACTTCCAAGAGAGAAGTTGCATTTAAAGAATCTAAGAAATCAAAAGTACAAGCATCTAAATATGGATCTAAGGAGACTAATAAAGAATAAGCCAACTTTGTTAGAAAATTTAAAAGAGGGTCTAGAAAGTACAAAGGTGAGTTACCCTTTAAATTTTTTAACTATGGTAAGGTAGGATATTTTGATGCTAAATGACCTTATGATAAAAAGGATAGATTTGAGCAAGATGAAGATGGTAAAAGGATGAATCCCCACTATTCCAAGAAAAATAATTTCTTTAAAAACAAGAAGGGCTTACATATAAGAGAAGATAATGATTCATTGGATGAGTGTGATAGCTCAGATGATGACCATGATTGTGCCTTTATGGCTGAGGGAAAAGAAACCCTATTCATGGAATTAGGCTCAACTTTTGTAGATCTATAAACATAAGAAGTTAAAGACTCTAATGAAGAAGAGGAAGGAGAATTAGATCTAGAGTGTGAACTCATATGTGCTCTAGATGAGATTGACATGCTTAAAAAAGATAACTCAAGGTAGAAGAAGCTTAGATAACAAGAAATTGAAAAATTGTTCAAAAATATTGAAAGATATGATCATATGGTAGTAAGCCTAAAGACACAAGTTGAAGAGGAAAAAATAATAGAATATTTAGTCAAATCTGAACTACAATCTAAATCTGATGAATGCATGAAGCTAGAAGTAGAGATAGTGTATTTGAGAAAAAACTTAAAAAGGTTAAAGAACAAATAGACAAAGGTCTAAAGCTAAAAAGAGGTTTAGTATTTCTTGAGGAATTGATCAACTCTCAAAAGTCATCAAAAGAAACATCTAGTCTTGGTTATGTAAAGGGGAAAAGTCCCATAACCAGTACATCTACAAAGCTATGAGATAACTTCAAAGTAGAAGGAGGATCAGGAGCAAAGAAAGAGAAAGATTGTAAGGATACAAAGATAGATACAAGCACTGCTAATGTGAATAAAGCTAAAGGAGAAAAGAAGCCTGAAGAAAGGAAGATGTAGAAGACAAAGGTAGCTAATGTAAATGGTTACACAAGAGTGAGATATTTGAAGAAACCAAATTTAAGAATAATTCCCAATCCTACACAAAGAAATGTTACAACTAGGTATTCTTCATTTTCTTATGGTTATTATTACATTCGTAAGTAGTTTAGTCATAAGGCTAGTGAATGTAGAGTTGTATCTAAAATAAAAACAAACTTTTTAAGCAAAAATACATTTTAACCTTTGTTAGATACAAATGTAATATGTTATAATTAAAATTATTTTTTTCACAACTAAATAATGTAGAACAAACTTTATAGGACCAAAGACACAAAGTGTAAATCAAGGCATGCCTCCCAGTGTAAACAAAGGTTCACAAGTCTCTAAAAAAGGGAAAAATATGACATATAAGAAACCCAAGCAAGTATGGAAAGTGAAAGATCAAGCTATGATAGAGAATGCTACAAAGGTTGGAGAATGTCAAGAGCTCTCAATGTCTACTCATGTTAAGAATGAAAAGACCAAGCTCAAAGTGAAGTTTAAGGTGTTGGCCAAGGATCTATCTAAAGTATGTATAGATTCAAGTGAACATCCTACTATTGCTAAGCAAGTTTCATGGATAGAACATTAGTTTTCTATGCCTAGTGATGAGATTTTGTACTATAAGGAAGATTCATCAGATGAAAAGGTATGCCATGAATCCATGTTATCTCCATGTATTGTTAATCCAATAATAGAAAAAAAGGAAAAAATTGTAGTGGATGAACATGTTACTTCTCTTAAGCCTAAGAAGAAGAAGACTCATAAGGATAAGATGACTAAAGAGGAGAAAAATATGAGGATTTATGGGCAACTCCTAGTTTCACATTCTTTTAAGACATTGTGAAGCAGGGTGTATTTATCTATGCTTCTTTCGAGACTCCTTTTAGTGGAGAAGCAAGTGATGTTTTTTTATTCTTCAAAATATTATATAAGTCAAGAAATGAGTGCCCCCAGTTGGAGTTTGTGTGTGAAGGTGAGAAAAATGTTGTGTATACAGTGTTTGTAGGGATAGAATGAGTGTTTCCATGTGACATAATGATGCATCTCATATATATGGTTCATAGGTTTAGATGAATAGAAATGAGCTAAAAATTGATTTATTTTAGCTCTTGGACATTACAAGGTTTCTCAGTTAAACCCTAAGGGTTAAAGCCATGATATAGGAATCCAAGGTTCCCAAAGGTGTGAAATCTCAAATATTGGTGCAAAAGAGTGTGATGTTTGTCTCTTGGTATGAAATAAGTATCATGGGTTGGCATGAGGGTTAAAATACAAGAAACCCTTGAAATTATGTATCTTGGGTTATGCAATGAGTTGGGTCACCAAACTGGGAGAACATGTGTAAAATGATAATATACAAGTGTTAAATGAATTAAACTTGGAGAGGTTACAAGGTATGATAATTTCTTGTGCAAAAGAGATGTTCTTGAAGGATCAAGATTTGGAATATGGAATATGGTGTTAGGGGGAGCTAACTAAGATAACATGAATGGCTTGAGGAACTATGCATGATGTGAAGGGGGAGAATATGTGAAATGCTTTAGTCATGTTGAAGATGTTGTGATGTATGATACAAATGAGAAATCAATTAGGTTGTGATAATGACTTGATCAAACCAATTCAAGTGTTGTGACAATGTATTGAATCCTTGTGCATAAATAAAAGGAAGTTTTGTAATTGGTCAGGTCCTAGGATTAGAGGAATGTGTAGTTACATATGAGACAAAAATTGGGAATGGTGGCTCCTACATCACATCACTAGATACTAGTGATAGAGCATGAGTCCAGGGGGAGGATCATAAAAGATTTGTTAATCCCTAGAAGAATAGAAAAGGAAACTTAGATATGCATACTTTTACAAATTTTTAATGCATTGATGGTTACATATTCTTGGACAAACTCTTTTATTTGGTAAAGGGGGAGAACAATTAGAAAAATAGTGATAAATATTCCCTTTGCCATTGCTGTCAAAGGGGGAGAAAAAGTGAAAATTTTCTCTATAAAAGTTTGGAGAAAAAGTGCAAATACTAAATAAGAGCAGAGCATGTGTCCAAGTTGAGTTTACATAAATGTCCCATTGCCTAAGGGGGAGCAAGTTTGGTATGAACAACTTCAGTTCATACTCATCAAAAGTTAATGCAAGCAATACCAAAGGAGAAAAATATTAGAAGATAAGAGAATTTAGTTTTCCATCCATGACAAAGGGGGATAATGTTGGCAATATGATTATCATTGATGTCAAAAGGAATATTATTGGCATTATGGATGTCATTGATGTTCAGGGTTGAATATGGTGATTAGAGGATATGAAAGGGATCCTATCAAAGGTCAAGGATGATTGGAGTGTTTGTGTGCATGATTATAATTCTTATAGTTTTTCATATTGATCATCTAAACATTTTGGGTCTATAGAGGAAAATATGAATAGGTAGTTTGTTGATGTCACCATTACCACATGTAGACGAGTCTGGGGGAGTTGGTCATATGGTTTTGATCACATTAATCCATATTTTTTATGTTTTAGGTTTGAATTCATGTGATGAAATATGGTTGATGATATGAGGATCCAAAGTTGGATACTTAGACATAATTCACTAATTTTATATACTAATCCAAATTTGCAAAAGGGTTCAAGTAGAGCCAAGTAAGCATGTTGATGAGGTCAGCATTTACAAACATGGATTTGTTAGGATAAAATGATCATATGGGTTTATTAATTTTTGTGCCTATTTTTTATGTGATAAATCTCAAGTCATGAAATGTAGTTCAAGAAAATATATGCATGAGCAAAGTTGGGTTCCCAGGCATTTTGACAATAATTTCCCATAGTCAAATATGTAGATGGAAAGAAAAAGTTGAGTAGGAATTTTTATGATGTCATATCTTAAATGTCAAAGGTTTTTAGAGAAGATGAATATATGGATGAAAAACCCTATGTGATAGGACCTTATGTACTAAAATTTAGGTCATACAACTAAGCACATCAAAAGTTATGCAATAACAAAGTTAGCCTTCCAAGCAATTCTAAGCATAGTTAGCTCTATGGAAGAATAATCTGAGTAAGATAATTAATGGAATTATATTTATCATGCACAAAGGATTTAAGAAGAGATGATAATGTGGGTTTGTTCACTATCATGTCTATTTTAAATGGTCCAAATTTCATAACAGGTGGATGAGCAAAGCAAAAGATATAAAGGTACAAAGTTAGCCTTCTAGGCATATTGAGATGGTACCCATAGTCAAATATTCACAAGGTAAATTTTGAGATTGTTATAATATATAACATTGAGTGCTTAATCATAAATTTAATATATAATGATGTGTATGAAAGTTAATATGTCAAATAAACCTATGAGTGAATGTGTTAGTGACAAACATCACAATCATAGAGCTTGAACAATAAATCTACAGTGCAGTTCAAAGTCAAAAAGTCAATAATCAATGCGAGGATGCCAAGTGTCTCAATACTAGGAACTAGAATAAATGTGTAAAAATAACATGTTAATTCTAAGTGTCACATTCATGAGAGCTCATTAGAGATAAAGATCGAGCTTGTCAAAAAATTGAATGATGAGTGGATCATCATGCAATGAAGATTTGACAGAGTGAGTGGACTCAATGAGATCAAGTGCTCAACATTTAATAAGATAAAGGTGAGTTAAAGACAAAGTTACTTTAATGAAATAAATGGAGTGTATATGTTCCAAATACTCAATAAGTAGTGAGATGAGATAAAGAGATCGATGCTTAATGATAAGATAGAAGTAAATTTCATGCTAGTTTGAAGATCTAACAACACATGGGAACTTAGATCAAAGGATCTAATGGACACATTTTAAATTCAAATCTTTAAATCTCAGAAGTGTAAAAAGATCTAATGAAGTGCATAAAACTGTTATAACTTGATCAAATGGACAAACTTTAAAGTTGAGCATATAGAATGAAGATCATCAAGTCTTGGCATAAAGCTTAAGATCAACAGTCAATATTTAAAGATATGTTAATCCCAATGGTCAAGAGTTAGAACATGTAGGAACTTGTAATTAAGATGTAAATTATAACACAAAAAATAAATTTAATCATTTTAATTGATCAAATATGTGTAATATGACATGTTCATCAAAACTTGAGCCCAATATATGCTAAATATAATAATGAGACCAAGAATCATTGTGGTAGAACATGAGTTCAAGATGAGGGAAAATTATAGTTGAATACATTATTGTCACTTGGATTTTCACCCTTGAAGAGATGCTTATCTCTCCTCATCCAAATGGCATAATGGAAAAATCTTTGTTGTTGTGGGTGATAATTTTATTGAGATGAATCTTTAGTAGGGCTAGTTCCCTTGATGCAATTCTTTGAAGCACTCTCTAACCTATCAATTCATGTATTAAAAGGGTTCAAGGAAATAAATAAGAAACCAAATAGGTGATGCACCAATGTTTATCTCCCCCTATTTGACTAAAAATATGCTACTTAAAGACTAACAAAGTTTCTCTCACACAAAACTCACAACTCCTTATGCATTATCACATGTTAGATTCAAGAAGGAATTCAAAATTTAGGAGGGAAATGGATGATTCCAAGAAGGAATATAGTCATACACCACTTCTGAAACATCTATACACTAATAAAATAATACTAATAAGGACATACAATAACACTCTTTCTACATATTTGGTAGGTAACCGAAGATGATATGTTAGGAAGGATGGCCTCTCACTAAATAAGAAAAATAGGATTTGAAACAATACTCAATATTAAAGCATGTGAGTGGGAAAATAACTTGTATTATTTCTTCAAGAGTCTTTCAAGTATAAATATGGATAGAGTTTTACCAATAACTAGCAGAGGCTACTGAAAAGAGCTGAAAGAATGCATATATATAATTTTGAGAGAGATATCAAGCAAAAGAATTCCAAAGGTCACTCAGACATGTGTCACCTTAAGGGTATCAATTAAAATTGCATGTGAAAGAGGGGTGAGGTGAGTCATGCCATGTCAAGAGGTCTACTTATCCAAAAAAATCATAAGAATGGTGAAAAGTGGCATAAAACCTTTAGAATTAACACAAGGAATTGCTTCTATCAAAGATCATCTATTGGTGTTCAAAACTAAAAATAGGGAATCTAACACATAGCACTACCGAGGGAAATGGAAATCATGATGATAGGTATAACATTCTCCTCCTAACTACTAGCCATCCTTTAGACACATGTGTTTGTTGATTTTGTGGAAGCTCCTTGATTTGGTCAGCTACCAGTAGTAACTTGAATCATCAACCTGCCTATTTTTCGCTTATTTTGTCTATGCACCAGATGCTTGGGATTATACCAATTGTTAACTCCATGTTTTCCCTTAGATTCTTACCAATATTTTGACTCCAATAGATAATTCACACAATTTTAAATTGACATTTCTAAGGCCATCACAATTCTTATTCATTTAAGATATTTTCCTCAGACACCTTTTCCCATGGTCACTTTGTTTTGGCACTTTTATCGAAAGAATTCATTCAAGATTTTTTCTTCTTACAATTTCTACAGATGATTTTCCTATGAATAAGTCTTCGAGACTTTTTCCAAGTGATCTTTGACTATTCATTTGGTCACTTTCTAAAAAGGTACCCTTTAGCTTTGGAAAATGCTCTTCAAACTTGGAAAGTGCCCTCTGAATCATAGAAGGTGCCCTTTTAGGACCTATATGTGGGACACTTTTGATTTTATGATATATTTTGGGAAAATGTTTAGGGTAATTATTTTAAGGGTACTTGTCTCTACTTATTCCCCTCAGGCTTTTGTATCAGGCCTCTTTGTATCGGGTCTTTTCCTTCAGGCTTTTTTCTTGAAACAATTCCTTCAGCCCCTTTTTCTGCATTAATTCCTTCAGACTATTGGATGACCCTTCAGATTTTCTAAAATGGACCATTTGGGAAGGACACTTTGCCTAAAAAATACCCTTTAGAAACTTTGCAAAGGACCATTCAAAAATATTGAAGTGCCCTTCAAAAAAGTTGCAAATGATCCCTTCAGAAAGATTAAAGTGGATTATTTCCTATAGAATCACCTTTTGAATAAAATTGTTTCAGATAAAACGTCCAAAACAATCCCTTCAGAAAGATTATGTGGTAAATTTTTCTAAAATAAATCTAACCCTTAGCCTAAAAATATATTCTTTGAGGAAATTATTTTCCACAAAATGTTTGAGACAATTCCTGACACTTGAACAAAAAGCCTGAAACATATTTTGTCGAAGGAAACAAACCTTGCACTTTACCATGGGTTTTGAGTGAAACACCTCCTCTGAATAAATTCTACATACTATACTTAGCCAAAAGGTGTAACCTAGATGGCTAAGCTCAAATGAATAAGTCCAGAATTGTTTTGAAAGCTAGTCTTTAAACCTGAACAACTTTACTTATACTTCAGTAAAGGACCTCGGATTTAGTACACAACAACTTTGAACCAAGATGAACAAACCCACATGATTATCTTCCTCTACATTTGGTATGCATGTAAGATCTAGTTCTTTGAAAATTCTCTTTTAAACTCTACTCAAACCTTTTAGAATGACTCAAAGAAAATGAAAGGGCCTAGACAAACAATTGATCAAAGATAATAACATTCATATTACATTGAATGAACTTGAGATCATTCTATGACATGATATTTACCCCTAAAATATCTAAAGGCCAAATTTTCATATAGGGGTGCCAAATTTTGACTTGTAAGGTCAAAAATTGGTCAACAAAATGGTGACTCATAGGGGTAGTATGCTTGTTATACTGACTAGACTGGTAGCCTAAATAGTTAATTGGGAATGGAGTCATCTAAGGACATGTAAAAAGACCCTAAACAACACACCAAACTAGAAGGAAAACCCAAACCATAAGATGTAACACACAACAAGAACAAGCTAAAACAAGATATAAAGTAAAGTAAGATGTAAGACAGCTCACACATGTGCACAAGCACATAGGGAACATAAGGGAAATAAGAAACTATGTACAAGGGAAGAGGGGAAACCTTAGTAGTAATGCTTTAGATATATCTCATTGACTGGGATATAGAGATTTTCTCCATCTAACTTTGAGAGTTGGAAGGCATTGTGTTGTTTGCATTATGTGATCACATATGGGCCACTCCACAAAGCATCAAACTTTATGTTTCTTCTTAGCTTGGTCCTATCTTCATCCCATTTTAAAACAATATCTCCCTCCTTGAAACTCCTCGACATGGATCTCTCATCAAAATATTTCTTTTTGTGTTGTTGGTAAGTAGTCATGGCATGCATAGTTGATCTTTTGTCTCCTCAAGCTCCATCAACTCACATAATCTAACTTTCGTGCTTGCATTCTCCATCATTGCATCTGATAGGTAAGATCTAAATCTGGTAACTCAAGTGAGATAAGAAGTCTAGCTTCCCTTCCATAGACAAGTGTATAGGGTGAGTTTCTAATTGCTCTCTTCGGTGTAATCCTATCAGCCCAAAGGGCTATCTTCAACTTGGTGTGCCAAGTCTTTTGATTTTCTATGATTATCCTCTTAATGATCCTAATTAAGTTCTTGTTTTTGGACTCATCTAGTATGTTCCCTTGGGGATAATAGTTGTAGGAGGTGATGAGATAGATACCATGTTTTAAATCCCATTCACTTGTCCTTACTCTTAGAAAATCTAATGCATTATCTGAGATTATTGTTGATGGGGCTTTGAATCTTATTACTATAACTTCATAAAAGTCTAGGACTAAGTTTTCACTTGCCTCCTTAAGAGCTAAAAACTCCATGCATCTCATAAAATAATCAATTGTTGTTAACACCCACTTATGACCAGCACTAGAAGGTGGATTGATTAGACCTATGAAATCCTAATGCCATTGCATGAAAGGTTTCTCAACCTAGATTAGATGAAGAGGTAAGGTAGCTATCCTTTGTTTTCCATAAAAATAACAAACTTTTGGCATTTCCTTACCCAAGTGTGAGTGTCCTTAAATAAACTAGGCCAAAAGTAATTAGCCCTCTTAATCTTCAGCTATGGTTCCTGGAACAAAGTGGCCACTAGCTAGTCCATCATGGAATTCAAATAATACTTTGTCAACTTGATCCAAATTAAGACACCTCAAAATTACACCTAAAAAGTCATTTCTAAATATCACTCCATCAATAAGTACATAAGGAATGAATTGTAGCCTAAAGTACCTTCTTTTAGCCCTATTAAGACCTTGTGGACACTCACCAGTTTGAAGGAAATGGATCATGTCTCGTGTCCAAATTCTCATAGATGAAGGTGCAGCTATCATAGAGTCATCATGAACTACCAAAAAAACTTTTTTCTCTTTCAATTCTGAAGCAAGATGCTCACACAACCCTTTTCCTTTCACTAGCTTTGTTGTCTTGATCTCTACATCATATTCCATCACCTTTGTGATCCAACCTGCCCTAATTTCATTCAAATATTTTCTCAATATAAATTCTTTCACACTAGGATGAGGCACAAAAAATTGAATCTTGTTTTTAGACAACATATGCCTAAACTTCTTTAAACTCCTTATGTCTGAAAGTACTTGTTTCTCAACATATGTGTATCTTACCTCATAGGCTTCTAAACCTAGACTAAAGAAGGCAATAGGTTGTTCAAAATTTTCATGATTAGATTGAGTAAGCAATTTATAGATTACCTCTTCATTCCCAAAAGTATATAGGCTGAAATCTTTGGAGAAGTTAGGACTTACAAGGGTTGGAGCTTAGGCAATGGCTTGCTTGATCTCCTCAAAACTTTCTTTCCTTCTTGTCTAAGTGAATAATTAATCTTCCCTTATCATGGAGGTCAAGGGCTTGACCAAGTTATCAAAATTAAGAATGAATCTCCTTATGAAATTTATCTTTCCAAAGAAACTTTTCAAATCTTTCTTATGTTTAGGCAAAGATAATGCCAAGATGGCACTTACCCTTTCAAGATCAATAGACAAACCTTTATTGGAAACAATGTGGCCTATGAGTTTGCCTTCTTGAATATAAAACACACACTTCTTTGGGTTTAAAGAGATACCAAACTCTCTACACCTCTCAAAAATTTACCTTGGTGATTCAAATGATCTTTTGCTTCCTTAGAGAAAACTGTCACATCATCAAGAAATACCAATATAATGTCATTAATTAATTCTTGAAAATCCATATCCATTATGCATTGAAAGTATCTCTAACATTAGACAACCCAAAATTCATTTTCATATAAGCATACGTACCCCATTAGTAGTAAAGGCTATCTTATATTGGTCACATTCCTTCACCAGAGTATGATTATACCTAGAATACCCATCAAGGAGAGAAAACCTTTCACTACCAGCCACAACTTGCAAGATTTGTTCCATGGAAGGGAGTGGGTAATGATCCTTCAAAGACACTCTATTAAATTCCCTAAAATAAACACACAACCTTATCTCTCCATTCTTTTTCCTAACATGAACTAGGTTTGTCGACCAAGATGAATGCTTAATGGGAAAGATTATTTTAGACTCAATCAATTTGGTGAGTTCTTTCCTCATGAGAGGCTCAATCTTGGGATTTATTGGCCTTTTCCTTTGCTTAAAAGGCTTAGAATTCTCATCTTACTCTATACTATGTTGATCTATATTCATATCAAAACATTTTAAATCACTATACTCCCATGCAAAGACATCAGAAAATTCTTTGCATAACTCAATGAAAACATGCTTCTCTTCACTAGTACATACCTTCCCAAGTGCAAGCAATTTATCTTTGAAGATTTTAACCTTATCATATTTTTTATGCTTTTTATATATGCTTATCTTCTCTTTATTCAGTTGGTCATCATCATTAAATATGCTCTCAAGAGTGACTAGGACTTTAGGGAGTTTATTAGACATCAATTGCACCATCTTCCCTCCATATTGGTGCTATAGCTTAGACTAATTATTAGAAGAAAAATCAAATTCTTCTTGTATAAAAAGTTCTATTTTCTAATCTGTATCAAACATATACCAATTAATGACATTATCAGGTATGGAGGGTCTTACAAGCACTTTTAGATGAGGTTGGTTCTTGTCTTCTTTTATCCCTTTTGGAACATCAAATTGAGCTCTAATTGCCCAAAAATTATAATCATGATTGTTATCTTCTCTTGAAATATAAGTGATGTTGAAGGCTTTTAAATATTCCAAAATATATCACACTCTATGCTTATAGGATTTAAGCAAAGAGTTTTTTTGTCAAATTCTACCCTCTAACTTGATTCACAACAAGCTCACTATCTCCATACACTTGTAGTTCCTTAACTCCATTTTTTCTAGCCCATTCAATGCCATGGATAAGGGCCTTATACTCTACCACATTACAAGTGCATGAGAACTGAAATCTAAAGCTTGAATAATACTTATCCTTGGAAGGTGAAACAAACATTGCTCCACCTCTTGCCCCAATCTTGCTTCTAGACCCATCAAAGAAGAGCTACCACAAGACATTCACATCTTCATTTGAATTCATAAAAATGGGAATGAAAAAGTATTTATCATGCATATAATACACCCCAGGACCAAATTCCTCAATAAACTTGTAAGGATCATGTTCATAGTGTTCATTTCCCCACTCATCTAGGAACAAATCAGAAACTCCCTCAAGGGAAGATGATGGAGATTGGTCAATGTGAAGCTCCTCTTCATAAATTATGGAATAGTTAACATTTTACACCTTATGTGAGTATGGTTACAAGTGATATTTGTGAATAGGTTTAGATTCAATCTTCATCTTAGTGCCATACTTTATTCTAAACACCATCTAGGACCAATTAGCTACCAAGTACCCACCTATTTTAGCTATAAAATATTTTGACAAGCAAAGGGAAAAGTATGGTGGTAAATATTGTACCACAACATCATGAGGAATAGGAAAATTAGGACAATAATGAATTATCAAATTCACATTTGTTGCTATCCCCAAATTCTTGGCTGGTGATCCATCTAATTATAAGACTCCCTTAGTCATTGGCTCATACTTTAAGCCTAGTTTATTAGGTATACATTTGGGAATAATTGAAGTGATAGCCCCACTATTTATAATGAAATTATGTACCAAGAAATCACCAATGATTATAGAAAGATAAAATGGATGAGTCTTTTCATTTTTATTTACTTGACTATCAATTGATTAGGTTCCATTCACGAAGACCACATTGACATGTCTAAGTGGGCCACCTTGCTTATCCAATTCATGTAGTTCATTTTGAAGTATATATTTATACCATATAATTTTAAATAATTACCATAATGAGATATTCATATGAAGCTTCTTCATCTGGTCCACCACATTGATAGGATGATTGTTCACTGTAGGCAAATCTTTAGGAGCACCAATGCCTTGTGAAGTAGATTGTGTAAGAGCTGGCTTAAAGTTTGGAATACTATAATTTTATTGCACTTTAGGAGCTTTATTAGATCCACATGCCATAAGAGATGATGTAGGGGTCAAAATAGGTGCTTGATTTGTTCCTTAAACTTCATCCATAACCGTCTTCTTTGATCTAGTGTTGACAACCACACTAGCATTGATGTTATTTGAATTTGCCAAGTAATTAATGGCAAAAAAATATCCCTCTAAGTGATTAATGAGTGTAGAATCAGATTGGACTTTACCACCTTCCATCCCATGTTGTATTGACATCTCATGACTTGGAACTTATAGTACTTGATTTCCTTGCATTGTCATGGTGTGGCTATGCATCTCATTTGCATAAATGACTTGTTGTTGACTTTGTTTAAAATAAGGGTAGTATGGTTGTTCTTGAAAAATATTATTTTGGGTGGGAACAAGGGATTCAGATCTTGAGTAAGCATTTAGATTATAACTTTGATAAGGCCTAGCTTGGGTGATTTGACCTTGTCTATGCACATTTTTTTGAAAGGGAGGTCTATTGATTTGTCTAAAATAGTTATAAGGCTGATATGGTCGATAACCTTGAGCTTTTTGCCTCTTGAGGGAAACCAATTCATTGGTAACACTTTGTAAGAACATTTTTACCTCATGTATTTCATTGGAAGGGACTATAGAAGATTTTTCATGACTAGGCAAAGGGGCTAATGTAGGCAATACAACTTGATTAGGAGGTTGTAAATCAGGGAACAAAGGCATTAGGGGTATAGGAGCTATCTTCCCTACTTAGAAAAGATAATTTTATGAATTTATAGCTATCTCATAGGCATCAGGAAGTGTATTCTCCCCCATAGATAGAATCATCATGGTAACATCACTGTTTAATGCCTTTAGGTAATACAAAAATGCATAGTTTGGTGTAGGCCTCACAAGAGCTGGGATCCTATCCCATGTTTTTTGTAACCTAGTATTAATGTCTTGCATGAATTCATGTGGTTCCCTCTTGATTGTGTTAAATTTATCCTCTAGAGATAGGTGATCACTCTTTTCTCCAAAACTATTAGTTAATAGATCCCCCAACTCATCCCATGAGCCAATAGAATTTATAGGTAGGGTCCCATACCAATCCAAAAAAAACCCTTTAAAAGACAAGGCCAACAACATAATAGCTACATTTTCTTGGGTGATTTTTTAGATATTACAAAAAAATTCTATATTCCTAATGTGCTCAATGGTATTAATAGGACCATCCACACTAAAATATGGGACACTTTTGAGGGCTGATCCTAGAATTTGATCATATTGGGAAATATGAAAGGGAGATGCCATGATAAAAGGAACAAAAGGTTGTCTTCTATCAATCTTGGAATGATCACTATGGATGTTAGGAATGGAATGTAACACAAACTTATAATATTTAAACATAAAATCTATTTTGTAAGGATGAGTTTTGACAAACCTAAACCTTCTGGTGGAATATGGAGGTAGTTTCACAAATTCAAAAGGTACACCTTTAGTAACAGACCTAGTGGTTACCTTTGGCATGGAATGAAGGACTAATCATTAAACAAAGACTTGAATTCTGCAATGGAGTCACCAAGTACTAAATGTATATGTTTCTTTCAACTTCACTATGCTAAGACTAGTACCAACCTTGAATAATCTTTTAGGACTTGGAGGTCCCACCGAGCATGTTAAAAACTTTTGTCACTTGGATTTACACCCTTGAGGAGATGATTATCTCTCATCATCCAAGTGGAAAAATATAAACATCTTTGTTTCTATGGGTGACAATATTATTGAAATGAATCTCTAGTAGGGTTAGTTCCCTTGATGCAATTAGTTAAAGTACTCTCTAAACTATAAATTTGTGTATAAAAAGGGTTCAAGAAAATAAATAAGAAACCAAAAAGGTGATGCACCAATTTTTATCTCCTCCTATTTGATTTAAAATATGCTACTTAAATAATGACAAAGTATCTCTCACACAAAACTCACAACTCCTTGTGCATTATCACATCAACATTTCACATGTTAGATTCAAGAAGGCATTCAAATTCTAGGAAGGCAATGGATGATTCAAAGAAGGAATATAGTAATAAACCAATTCTAAAACATATATAAACTAATAAGGACTTGCAAAAACACTCTTTCTGCACATTTGGTAGGTAACTGAAGATGACATGTTAGGAAAGATGACCTCTCACTAAACAAAAAAAATAAGATTTAAACCAATACTCAATAGTACAACATATGAGTGGCAAAATAACTTTTATTATTTATTCAAGAGTCTTTCAAGTACAAATATAGGTAGATTTTTGCAAATAACTAGTGAAAGCTACTCAAAAGAGCTAAAAGAATGCATATATATAGCTTTTAGAGAGAAATCAAGCAAAGGAAGTCCAAAGGTTACTTAGACATGTGTCACCTTGATGATATCAATTAAAATTGCATGTGAAAGAGGGGTGAGGTGATTCATGCCATGATAGGATGTCTAATTGTCTAAAACAAGTCATAATAATGGTGAAAAGTGGCATAAAACCTTCAAAATTGGCATAAGAAACTGCTTCTATCAAATATCATCCATGAGTGTTCGAAACTAGAAACAAGGAAGCCAACACATAACATTGCTAAGGGAAATGAAACTCATGATGAAAGTTATAAAATTATCTTCTTAACTAATAGCCATCCTTTGGATACCTATGTTTCTCAATTTCATATAAGCACCTTGATTTAGTCAGTTGCCAGCAACAACTTGAACCTTCAACCTACCTATTTTTTCTTGCTTTGTCTACACACCAGATGCTCAAGATTCTACCATTTATCACCTCCATGTTTGCCTGCAAGTTCCTACCAAGATTTTTAACTCTAATGGATATTTATTTCAATTTAAAATTAATGTTTGTGGGGCCATCACCATTCTTATTCATTTGAGATATTTTCCTCAAACACTTTTTCCTATGGTTACTTTATTTCAACACTTTTCCTGAAAGAATTCATTTGGGATTTTTGCTTTTGACAACTTATATAGATAATTTTATTTTGGACAAGGTCTTTATGACTTTTTCCAAGTGATCTTTGACTATTTCTTTGGTCACTTTTTGAAAAGGTACCCTTAAGCTTTGGAAAATGCTATCTAAACATGGAAAGTGCCCTCCAAATCATGAAAAGTTCCCTTTTGTGACCTCTACATGGGACACTTTTTCTTGTAGGATATCTTTTAGGGAATTTTTTTTGGTACTCGGTTTAAGGGTACTTGTATATGCCTATTCCTTTTAGGATTTTGTGTCAAGCCTCTTTGTATTAGGTTTTTTCCTTTAGTCTTTTTTCCTGAAATAATTCCTTCAGCCCCTTTTTCTACATTAATTCCTTCAGACTATTGGATGACCCTAAATATTTTCTAAAATGGAATGTTTGGGAAGGACATTTTGCCCAAAAATACCCTTCAAAAACTTTACAATGGCCTATTCAAAAAGATTGAAGTGCCCTTCAGAAAAGTTGTAAATGGCCCCTTCAGAAAGCTTGAAGTGGACCATTTCTTGTAGAAGCACCTTTTTGAGAAAATTGTTTCAAACAAAATGTTTGAAACAATCCCTTTGAAAATATTGTGAAAATAATTTTCCTAAAAGAAATATAACCCTTAGCTCGAAAAGATATACTTTGGGGAAATTATTTTAAATAAAATGTCTGAGACAATTCTCAACACTTGAACAAAAAGCCTAAAACATATTTTTCCAAAATAAATAAACCTTGAATTTTACCATAGGTTTTGATTGTAACACCTCCTCTGAATAAATTCTACATATTGGACTTAGCCAAAAGGTGTAACCTAGATGGTGGAACTCAAATGACTAAGTCCAAAATTATTTTTGAAGCCAGTCTTTAAACCTGAACAACTTTACTTGTGCTTTGGTGAAGGACCTCAGATTTATTAAATCATAAATTTGAACAAAGATGAACAAACCTACATGATTATATTCCTCTAAAACTACTACACATGCAAGATCTGGTGGTTTGAAAATGCTCTTTTAAACTCTGCTCAAACCTCTTAGAATGACTCAAAGAAAATGAAAGGGCCTATACAATCAACTGATCAAATCTAATAGCATTCATAATACATTGAATAAACTTGAGATCACTCTATGACATTAGCTTTACCCCTAAAATATCTAAAGGCCAAATTTTCATATAGGGGTTCCTAATTTTGACCTGTAGGGTCAAAAATTGGTCAACAGACATGAACTAAAGTCTAATAAAACTGAGAATGATGTGTTATCAAATAAGTTAAACATAGAGAATATACAAAACCTTAGATCAAATACTTATATATGTCATTTAGGATACAATCATAAATTGGTTTTGTTGCTAGAATTGTGTCATATAAGAATATAGAGACACAAAGCTAGAAGTGTAGAGACTATGAGCTAGAGTAGTTAAACTGTGTTAAATAGAGAAATATAAGAGACACAAAACCTGAAGAGAAGATAATGTAGAGAGAAATTAAGTGTATAAAATAGAGATATATGTAGACATAGAGATAGAGGGTAAGGGAGAAGAGAAGAGAATGGAGATGTGTAAAGTATGAGCAGTTATAGACTAGACCTGTAACAAAGAATTAAGATTGGATTCTTTTATGAATATATATTATAATTTGGAGTTGTATCGCCATATAGATTTGATTGGTGAATTCCATTAGATAATATGAATTGGTTCTCAATTATGGAGTGGGTGATTCCTTAGAGTTGGCGCTCATAAATCAGGGAGTTGGTGCTTCCTTAGAATTAGTTCTCTTAAACCAAGGGATTGGTATCTTTTTAGGGCCAATGTCCTTAAATTTGTATCCAGTGAGGTTTTGACTGTGAGGTTGGATTAGAATAATAGATTCTAGTAGCTATTCTCACTTTGGTTTTTCCCACATTATATTTTCCACATATACATATGGTGTCATGTGAATTTTTGTGTGTGTGATCTTTGCATATTCATTTTAATCTGCATATCCATTCTAATTTATTTTTAAAATTATTAATTTAGTAAATCCACTAACTCACCCACAATCTTAGTAGATAGTTGTGTTCCAATAATGGATAAGTCTCATATTGAATATTGAGTTCATGCCCAAATGTGGAGGAAGATCAATAATGAATGCATTCTCACTAAATGTATGTATAATAGCATAAGGAACATAGTGTATAGGGTTGATATTCTTATGAGGACCTTTGAAATTTTATTTATAAAAGTGTAACCTAACTTTTTTACAACTTAGAATGTATGAGGTGTGTGATGTACATCATGGCACTCCTTATACTTTTATTGGGTGTGAGAAATAATCTATTAAACCTATTGATGAATATATTGTATACGACACATAAATTTATTAGCTTTATACATTTCCCATTCTTATGTACACAACTAAATTCCATATAGTGCATGGTTGGGTACGTCTAGAGGTTTTATAGGATGAAATTAAAGACATGTCTAAAATGGTCAATGTTCCATAGAGTTTTGAAGGTCTCTATTGTAGGCATGTTAACTGTTCAAAAATTTTACATCCTAGGTGTAAGTATGCACATGACTATACATTCACAAAATATAGACAAGAGTTTGATTGGAAAATTTTATTTTCCAATCTATCTATGGATGAAATGTTGTCAACTAATTCAAATATATACCAATCAAGTCCCAAAATGTTTTTCAAAAATGACTTACAAAGTGTAGATCTTGAACATATATGATGGATATGGTGGGAATCGAAGGTGAATCCAAACATGGTTGAATAAGGCTTGCATAGTGAAAGCTACATAAATTTCATTCTTTTAATTTACCATGATATCTATAGTTTAAAACATATCCACTAAAATAAACATAACATCATGCTATCATTTTGTCACAAGAAATCTAGTTATGAGATCCATGATGATAGATTCCCATGGCCTCGATGGAAATAATATAGGTGTGTAAATTTGTAGCTTCCTACTTGTGGGCTTGAAAAATCAAAAACAAATGCAAGGATTGAGTTATAATTCCACATATATTTGAACATGTGGCCAATAAAAGGGTGGATATAATGTATATAGAGCATTTTTCATGATGAAGTGTCCTAAGGTATTTTTGCAATGCACCTCCTTGATGTGATTTTGGTAAGGTGCTCCACAAAAAACACAAAGATGATTAACCTTGTACGAAAGTTGGTCAGACAAGTACAAATCCTAAACTTGTTTACCTTACATGAGGCTTGTGTAATTTTCTATGAAGTCCTGATCAACTAAGTAGAGAGATACCCCATATCTAAAGTTGTGGCTTTACTTGTACAGTACTGTAATGGGTATGTGAACTGGTAGTCACCTAAGGAAATATGTTACCTTTTTATCCTTCCATTTCTTATGTTTGATCATGAGATTGAACTACTATAGGTAAGTCATCCATTTTATGTGGTGTTTTTACTCTAGTTTATTTTATCTACAAGAATAGAAGTGGCTTATGATCAAAATGAAAAATTGTCTCCTTCTCCAAAATGTAGTGACACAATTGTTTAATTTATTGTAAAATAAGATACAAATATTTTTCATAGGAGAATTAATTTCGAAATAGTTCACTGAATGTTTTTGAACTATGTGACTATATGTCCATGTTACATGAGTATTACACTGAGTGTATATCAAATGCATTGGTGTGAAGTTTGAAGTAATATACGATGTCAAACATTACAATTATAGGTGTTGAGTGAAGACATTACTAAGTTCCAAAAAAGTGTGTTGTTGTGTGGGACTCCATTAAAACTTATCTTTTACACATGTTATCTGACTGAGTGGAGAAGAGATGTGTAAAAAACCTAGGTAGAAACCTGTGGTATAATTTTAAAAGTCTAAGAAAATTCATTAGTTCTATGAAACTACATAGAATTAACCAATATTTGATCACTTTGATATTTTCTAGTTCTACATGTATTATGGCATGGTTAATAACATAACCTAGGTAATAAATATATGTAACACCAATTTACACTTTTATATGTTAGCCTATAACTTGGGTTGACACAAAGAGTCTAAGATGTTTTGGAAAGGCCTAAGTACGTCATCCATAAAGTGCATACTTTTTTTTTGCATAGGTTTGGTAGAAATTCATAGCTGAATATTCATATAATATTTATCATGTCCTAAATTTTATCTTCAAGGCATATTTAAGATGGATTGGAACCTAAATTCAAGTGGATATTTGTGAGGTAATGTGTACCTTATAGTTGATCTAAACTGTCATTAATGCATGATCATGGATAGTGATTATTCACTATGATTTTGTTGATTACGTAATATTATATGTAAATAAAATATGATCCATCTTTCTTGGACATAAGGAATATTAGACTCCCATAAGGAGAAGGACTAGGATTTATATTTCTCCAATCCAAGATATCTTATATTTGGTTTTAGATTTCATAATTATCCTAAATTCATCTGTGACATAGAGGTATGTTCAAAAATTTAGATCCAAACACCAAATCACTGCAGTGATTTATTACATGGTGTGTTGGAAGGCCTTTAAGATATATGAATACTTCACCATGATACTTAAGTAACTTGTCAAGTTACTATTTTTGAAACATTATTTTCATGATGTGCATTGCTAAAGCTTGATTTGTCTTCTATGTAGGTGTGTCAGGGAAGACCATGAACACCATGAATTTATGCATGTGAGAAATAAATTTAAGCCATTGCTTGGTTAAGACCAAGGTGGATTTGGTCATTGATTCTGACTCATATATGTTGAATAAATAATATTTTGCATGGAAAGTAAATTTTTTTGGCTTGGCTTGATATGTATCTTTAGTGTCATAAAAATTATCCTCCCTAGAAATATTTTAGAAACCTCAAAAGGTGTGATATGTAACATCCTATTTTTTTATGCTAGGATATAGGACACTTGTTAGTGAACAATGCCGTAAAACATAATAAAAAAATGTTTACTTTCTATGTGATCAAGGATTGATTTGTTGATAAGATTCAGATTTTCTATTTCATTATTATTATCATGTTTGTGCTAGTTATTTAAATCACATTATCCTTGTTATGAAACCATCATAATCTCATACTAGTTTTTCTTGTTGATTTTTAAGGAACATTTTCTTATTAAGACTAAGTTCTAATCAGAAAAAACTTAGATGCATAAGAGTTATCAAGGTCCTCAGATTTTATTAAGTTTGACTTGTTTGATTATTCTGGTCATAACATAGATGTTTGGAATTTTTAGTGTGTTGTTAGATATATTTTATGTGTTTATTATCTATACATTAGCATTGATTTATTGGATAAGTTATTTTAATCCATATTAATGTTGTAAACATTTGTTGGTTGGACATGTTGTGAATGCATTGACATATGGTTTTGTTAGGGTATAACCTTTATAGTTAATGTTATACTTGTATCTTAGAAATCCAAAGAGCACACAAATGTTGATTAGTTCCTTATTAGTGAATCTCAATAAAATTAAATTATAACAATTCAATGAAACTAAACACTCTTTCCTAGTTACTATGGGGATCATAACATAATATATAAAACCATAAATAAGAGATAAAAACACACAAAAATTTTACCTCCATTATTGAAATTAGTGTCCACTTATTGACATAGAATATGTTTTTGATGAATCGATGGCATTAGAGAATTTGATCAATGTTTTTATCCATCTTGGTATCACTTATCCAATGGACACATTTGGTTTTGTTGGGCTTGTCTTGGTGTGAATATTGATATCAATTGGGCATTATAACATTACTTTCATGACTTCTTGAAGGCATTCCTGCAAAATAATCTTAAACATAAAAGCTTGTTGGCATAGAGTGAGGGCACTTATATTCATAGGTCTCAAAACTAACTCTAACCCTTGGTTCAGTCTAAAATAACTTAGGATGATTTAGGCTAACCCTGGGTTGGGCCAAAGCAATCATGAAATCTTGACAACTCATTTTTAGATATTTATGAGCCATGACAAATCATAGAAAATATTTATAAGGTTATGACTCACCTTTTCTTGAATTTTATGATTTAATATAACATTTTATTAGTTCCATTGACTTTGACCTCATGTTTATTGTAAAATTTATTTTTAGACAAATGTAATTCACTAATTCAACTTGGAACTTTTACTTAAGAAAGATAATTAAGATTTTATTTTTAATTAATCTTGTTTAATACTTTTGCCTTGTATGAATTATTTTTAATGTTTTGCATCAATAGCTTGATAGGCCAAGGGTGTCAATTTCCTACGTCATAATTTGACTAGGGTTGAATCTAAGCTAGGTTATTGGTGAATATAGGGTAATACTCCAAATAAGCAAGCCTCACTACATTTATGAGTAACTAAATCCATTATGCAAACAAATTTAGGCAATTTAGATGATTTTTTGGATTAAATTGTCATTTTCTTATAAATTGATTTAAATACTAGTTTAGACATGAAAGTGGAAAAAAAGAGTGTCTATAGTTTTCCCCTATTTAAGAAGGTGTTGCAAGACATAGGCATACTAATGTCTTTTCAAATAATGCAAAATCAATTAAACCAAATGGTTCATGCCCAAAAGGGTGGTTTATTAGACTTGGATGCCCCCTTAAGGGAGTGGGTAGTAAAATAGAGTCATTGAACATTCCCTTGAAATGAATAAAATGACATGATCTAGTAGTAATAGGGGTGGAACTATTGGTTGACCTAAAGGTGGTTATAATCAGTAATGGTAATGGAGTCATTGATTTACACAAAGGTGGTTATAATGAGTAATGAGTGGGATACTAATTTTTCCAAAGGTAGTTATAATAAGTAACAAAGGTCAAAACACTAATTTCCCAAAGGTGGTTATAATCAGTGGTAGATAAGTGAGACACTTATTTTCCCAAAGGCAATTATAATCAATGGCACAATTATTTTCCTTGTTAAGGCAGACATGTCAAAAATTAATGATTTACCCAAAGGTGGTTATAATCATTAAATTAGATGAAAAAGAATGATTTTCCCAAAGGTGGTTATAATCATTCACTCATTTAATTGCATGACTAAAAAATGAGTTAGCCTTGGGAAGGCATAATATATCTTTGATCACTTGAAAAATAGTTTTCTACATTTTTAAAATGGGTAAGGGGAGCTTATGTGAAAACCCATACAACAAATTTATGATGAGCTAACAAATAATAACAACACATTTCTAACCATAGTGTAATTATGAAGATGAACATTTGAAAAAATGTGGTATATGGGTAGAAAAATAATTTTATTAAATGAGTCTTAGAAGAGGTCCAATGATGATGATCTTGTTATTAAATGACCAAGAAATAAGGCATGTATGATCAAATGAGACATAAAATAGACCATATATGTGAAATACACCTCCTAGAGTGAGGAAAATGAACTTTAGGCCTTAGGGGGTAAATATTCAAATTTTTAGGATATATATTCACCTTTGAGTTGAAAAATAATTCATTTTCACCTTAGCCTCTTTATGATTTGAGCACTGGTTTTATGTATTAGCTAGCAAATAAAAATGGCATGTGGAGGAGCATGTTAACATGTCAGTGATTGGGTGAAAGAGCACATGTGACCACCACATGATGAGCCACCTTTATGTATTCTAACTTTCATTATTAATGTTATTTATTATGCATTATTTATAGGTTAAGGTCAAAAATTGTCAAAGTCACCATTTGCATTTTAGGCAAAATGGTGGCTTTACTAGGGAAATCAGTGACTTCGAATGAAGTTACCATATTAAAAATGGTGGTTTCATTGAAAAAATGTGGAAATTGTCAAAATGGTGATTTCACCCAAAAAGGTGTAAAAACAACAAAACAACGAATTCACCATTTGGGAAAATGGATACTTCTTCATGGAAGGTAAAATAATTGTATTAGGGGACCCAATAAAGGTCCAACCTCTAGGAGAGAGGGGAAAATAGTTTTGGTAGGGTAGGCATATGCTCAAACAATAACATATATATAGTTTAATGTAAATCTATCTATGATTGTAAGAGTAATTGGTGGTTTTTACGAGATGGGAGTGATGCTCCCACTGCTTACGAATATCATAAATTTAGATGGTGTAAATGATTAGATTTATATAGGATTTAGATTTGTATTATGTGGTAAGGATGTTAATTATTCATGCAGATCAATATTACCTAAGTGTATTGGTAGAGTGATGGTACAGTGAAACATCAACATTTCATCTACCCACTAGAGAGGTGATTATCACTCTTGAGGATACCTGGCATATCCTCAAGATATTGATAAGAGGATGTAATCTCTTCTAGACTAATCCATCATAGTAAAAGGTTGTGCTTGATGACTTGGTTAACTATCAGGTCATTCCCATGGTTCATAGGAAGGTTGATATAGACATTCTTGAGACATATATAGATATATGACCTAAAAACTTGGCCCCTGGAGACCCTTCACTACCAACACTTATTGATAGGGAGGTCATGATTTTTATGGCTATTATTAGTGACATCTTACTATTTGACAATAAAAACATATATTGAAAAATGAGCATTAGAGGCATCATTCATAGCATGATGGATGAGCCCAAACCATTTTCATGGGGCCAACCATCTTGGCTCAGTTATACAAACATCTTCACATGATGGAATACAAAGGATGACACAACATTAGAGCATCTACACTACTAATGTCTGGGGTTTGGATCATATCTCCATTGAATGAATAATGGGTTAGAGATAGGTGTAGGACCCATAGGATCCACTAGAATATGGATATGAATAGATTTAGGTAAGACAACACCAACACTAGGGAGAGATATAATTCTACCATCATATTTTGAATGAGCTCACCCCATAGTTCATCCAAAGATCATATCTTCTATATTAGTTCTAGTGGCTTAGGGATGGTTGGTATACTTCATATATAAAATTTAGGTGTTTTTTCATAAGTAGGTAATCTCACATCATTGAGTACCAACCTGATTGGGTACTTTGATAGTTTAACATGACATAATATGTGCCATAGGAGGCTTGGTGGTTCTATCACATGATAAGAGATATTAGTTGGGGCACTCTAGTTATTCAGAGGTGTGTAGTGATTATTAGTTATCTGAGTGTTTGACATATAGTTTGGGCCTATGTAGGGGGATTAAAGAGGCATGAGTCACACTTGAATACATTCAATGGTGGGTATATGTGTGTCACTTGAGGCTTACAATTCTAGGTCAAGTAGGTAGGAAGATGCTTATGGATATAGACAATGCTTAGATTGAGACATCTAATAAAGCCAATGATAGTGATAGTACCTAGTAGATAAATGGAGGTGATGATGATGGGTTTATCAGAGGGTATGGTGGGGGTTATGATGGAGGGGATGATGGCTTATATGGTAGAGGAGATGATGGTAGAGATGATGGCCGATCCATGATGGTACTATATCATGACATTAAAGTTATAATTAGTACTCATGTTGATCTAGTCTAGGCAGGGCCTTTAATCATGGTTAGAGTAGGTAGGGATGGTAGTATGATAGAGAGGCTATCACCACTAGGGTTGGGGAGATCACTAGTTTAGATCAGTAGGTGGTAGACTTGTAGATTACATTGGACATCTAAAATGAGGATATAACTTGATTTTAGTTAGATATTACTCGACTAAGGGTTGAGGAGGTTAGGATGGTTTAGATATAGGCCTAGATCACTACAGAGTGAGATCAAGATATCACTGATAGGGACCAGACATTGTTAGATGTTTAGAGGCTATGGTGAGAGGATGATAAGGATTGAATAACTAGTACACAGGCAATTTTTTCACATATGATTCTTGAGAGCCTTCAAGCCAAGGATGAGGATTTTGAGAAGTGTTTTCATTGATGCCAAGGTTGTGTCATTGATGTCAAGATTCATGGTGTGTATAGTATGAAATTAGATTTGATGTCAAGGTTGATGTCATTGATGTCAAGATGCATGGTGTGTAGAGTATGAGATTGTATGCTTGATTTTATAAGGAAGCCAAGAAACCTAATGTCTCTTTATTAAGATAGAATTTTAAGGCTTTAAAATTCATCAATAGTTTTGGCAACACCTTTTTGGCAACAATTTTAAAGACTCGACATAAAACATAGTGAGCTATAAAGATCCTTAGTTGAGCTCTGAATATTTGCATAAGTAGCTCCAAAGATGATTTGTCTAGCTATGAAAGTGTTATATTTAAGATCTGAAGAAGAGGTTTTATGAGGTTTCTTGAGTATGCATAAGAGTCATTAGATCACTTAGAAGAGTTTTAAGGTGAAGCCTACAGGGGTAAGTACTTCAGACTAAGTCTGCAACTAGACTAATTCTAGATCTTGCCTAGCCCAATGAAGCATAATGATTTATTTTTAGGAGCATAAAGGATATATGGATACATTTTAGCATGGTAAAAGGTTTTATGACATGTACATGAGGTTTTTAGGGCTTGGACAATGGTTAGAAGGATAATTTCAAGGACTAATGTAGATTACAGGTTAAGGTCTAGAGAGCAAAGAGAGATATGATGGCCAAATGAGGTATGAGATCCATATTTCAAGATAATAATGAGCATTTGAGAATTTTAAATGGTATCATAGTTTTTCTCAAGTGTTTTTACCAATTTTTAGGTTAAATTTTACAATAAAAGGCAAGAAAAGAAGTTTTAATGTCTCTCAAGTGCACATAATGAAGAGTTGTCTACCTGAGAAGGTGTTTCAAGTGTTTTTTGGCATGTTTAGCATCTACATGAGAACCTAATATATTCATGGTATATGGGGAAGGGTCCTAGCTCAAAATTTTAAGCATTTTTTTTTGAATTAGGGACTAAGCTTTATGAATGATCATTAAGACTGGAAGTTGGTTTAAACCCTCAAATAACCCTAAAAATGACCCAATGTTGAAGATTGTGTTCTAAAGTGAATAGAATGGTTTGATATGTATATTTAATGGATTTCAAGTTATATTAAAATATCATAGGCACCTCTAGGTGTGATTGGTTTTTAGGTGTGTGAGTAGGCCCTACAAGAATGTATTTATTTCTCATAAATTTATTATAGTAGATAGAGTTGACCAAGTCAAAGTATGAAAATAATTGGAGGAAAAATTTTGATACCTGTATTTGATGTAAATTATGGTTTTTGAGTAGGTTATATCTTTCAAGTATGCTAAAATAGTCATAGAAGTTGACCTATCACTAATAGACCTAATGGTGCAGATAGTGATAAAATTAGGTAGAAATGAGAAGTTGATTAGGGATGTGTTATCATGGATTAGGGATGAATCCAAGTTCATGGAGATGTTTTTCAAGACCTTTAATACATTTTAATTTTGGATATATGTTTTTTTGGTCAATGGTAATGATTAAATATTGCTCAAAAGTTGACCTATCTAATGAAGATGAGACAGTGAAGGTGCAAGGTTGTGAGATTGGTTTGCAAGACCAATATTTCCATATGACCATGTTATATACCTATTTGATAATGATATAATTATAATATAGGATAATTAACATGCATAAATATATTTTAAAGTTTTTTACATAGGTTTTGAAATTCATTATCACCATGACTGTGTGTGAAGGTAAACTAATAGTTTTGGGTAAGTAAGTTACAGCAATGGGTTTAAGAATCTATGCCATGATTTGATATATATAACACACATAATGATATTATTTTTTAATTTAATTATATATACATACTTTTCATAATATTTGAATTTAGTGTAATATGTTAGAACATTGAAGCCAAAATGGCTTATTTAGTTGAGTAAAGACTATGAGAGAGAAGGTCAACAAATTGGTCTACAAGACTAATAGTTTCCATTAATGATTATGATATTTTTGTTTAAGGTTTATATGAGGATTTTATAATATAATGTTTATAAATTATAATTCCTTTATTATTTTCTATCATATGTCATAAGTTCATGTTTTCTTGACTATATTTTGAAGCCAGTTGGCAATTTTGAGTGGGCCACTTGTAGAAAAGAGTTTGAACATGTATACCTTGAGTTGTAGCGTATGATGAAGTTTTTAATGACAATAAGGTCATGAGGTTTATTAATATGTTATTTTTTCCATTTTTTTTTAATGTAAAAATGGTGTTTTTACTTTAGTTGTCTAAGGTATATTTTCTAAGTATGCATAGGCCTATTGTGAATAGTGTTTTGAGAAGGGGTTCAAGTGGTCGTTAGACATAAAAGGTGTTATGGAACTAAAGTGAAATTTTATAAGGTATATTTTGGTTAAATATAATTTTTTAATACTATTTTTTTAGTTTATAATCATTCCAATAAATACTAAGTGTAATGTGCTCTGATGAAGGCCTAATGGGATTAGGTCTCCTTAGGGCCTAAATGATAGTTTGGTCTATTAATCTATGACCAACATAATGTATTTTTTTATTCATGTTTCAAACATGTCATATTACCTATTTAAATGTTAATATAAGTGTGAAAATGTATATGGCTGACCAAGGTGTATGAGAGCAATAGACTAGTATAAGTACATGATAGTTTTAGGCCTATTTATGTGAGAAAAAGAAGTGTGTGTGCAAGCAAATAAAATAACAAAAAGATGATCATAAGGAGGTAATGTGGACAATTATAGGTGTGTAATTAATATTTAATTGAAGGTATGAATATTAGGATCAAGGTTATATGATCTAATCAATTCAAGAAGAGGGTTAGTTGAGCGAATGCTAGATTGAGAAGAATAAAAGTGTGTGAAGAGCTAAAGAAGAGGACCATCATATACTAAAGATTAAAATAAGGAAAAATAAGAGTAGATAAAAAGTGTATGAGGTTTTTATAGATTATAAGATGTGTATTAAAGGCTTGAATATTTTGGTAAGGCCATGATGAGGAAGATTATGTGTATAGAGAGCAGATAGAAGATTGAATATGACATTGATGTCATAGAGAGTAGAAGAAAGAGAGAGACGAAGAAGACCATCATCAAGTGTTAATAAGAATACAATAAAATGTGTAAAAATAATTGGTAGATGAATGGGTACTAAGTCATCATAGTGTTTATTGAGTGAGTACTTGATCAATAAGGGGATTGGTGCCTCCTAGCAAATTGGTGGTTGTTAAAGCTAAGTGGGTGATTGGTGAATTATAAAGTTGGTGATAATTTTTGGGTTATTTCTCAACTAAATATTGATTAATTTCTTTATATGACTATTTTTCCAAGCCTTTTTTCAGTGGGTTTTATCCCCCATGAGGGGTTCCCACTTATATGATGTGTTATGGTTACTTATGCATTGCTTTGGTTGATTAATGATTTATTCATGTTTATGTACATTGGTTTGATATTAATTGATGAATGGTAATGAATGAATGATTAAGTGAAAGTAAAAAATTATTAATGACACTGATTCACCCACCCCCCAACATCTTAGTGATTATGCTTCTAATAGAGTCTTCATAATAATGTAAAGCATATGAGACTACTAATCGTAAGGACTAGTAGGTATCCACTTTTGAGGTATGGGATGCTTAGAGAGTAGGAAATAGATCAAGTTGATCAGGGACTAGGATACATGTTATAGGAGATTATTCAATATAGTTTGTTCATCCCCCATGACCACCTACACCAGCAGGACCACTAGGGCCACCTCTAGTTATCAGTCCTATACGTACTCAGAGCTAGAGTTGATCATTAGCATTTTATCATAATAGCACATTGGAATTATTTTGACACCATGATGTTATATATATATTCTCAATGTATATGACAATTTTTGAGATACATTGAAATTCATTTTGGGTCCTTTGAGGCCTGAGTATATGTACATATATTCATTTGATATATATACATATATATATATATATATATATATATATATATATATGATGCATCTATTTATTTCCATGTTGATCTAATTTTTTATCCCATATGTTAAAATTATATATGTTAGAATTGTTGATGTTTATGTTCATTTAAATATGCATTATCTATTCATTTATTGCTTCATCATGTGTATGAGATGCTTCTATGTTGTTATTTGCTTATGTTTTATGACTTATATGTATGCTTATTCAGATATGACATCTATATTAGCACATAATAAACCATATTTATTTATTTATACTCATTGATTCAGTCTATGTTAGGTATTTGGTTGGTTTGATGATCTCAGATAAGTAGTCATTACATTTATCAGATAGTCTCTATTGGCCTGATGTTTGCTATAGCTTGTGATATTATGCATCATATTTATGAACAACTATAATAACAATGTATACCCTAAGCATGGAAAACTTAGTTTAAATACAAATATAAACAACCTAAGAATAAGACATGAACAATAAAATCTCAGGTTCAAATATAAGATAAACAAACCAAGTGTAGGATTATATACAAACATTCACAAGTTAAGTGAAAGATATGAATAAGCAAGAATTAAGTGTAAATAAAATTTAATAGACCTAATAAAATTGGGAAAGGCACAAAAAGGCATTAATCAAATAAAAATAACAAAAAAAAAAACATAGCAAACAAATAGATAAAAATAGACAAACAAACAAAGAAAACAACCAAAAAAATTAAACTAAATAAAATAAGAAAATAAACAAAGTATAAAAATAAAAACAAAAAAATAAATAGACCAACTAAAAATAAACTATACAAACTATACAAATGAAATAAATAAACTAAGCTAAAATAAAGAATAATATACAAACAATATTAGCCACAATGTTAGTAACAAAGAAAATAAAATAAACCTAATTATTCATGCATGTGTAATATAGGTGTTACTTTTGATGATAGGGTTTCCCCTAGGCTAGGTGGCAATGACACAGGTAAAATAACACTAGAAAAAATGGCACAAGATTACCACTAGGATATAAGGAAACAATGACAAAGGTTATGATGACAAATGGTTTACCCTGGGCTATAGAAGACAATGATACAAATAATAAAAATGGGGGGGGGCTAGAATAAATAGGAATGGGTAGTCGAGCTGACTCTAGATGCACTAGGAAAATGGATGTTGCCTACATAGTTTTAAGGACACAAGGTCCAACATAAACTTTAAGCCAATTGTAGTTGTCCCAGGATAGAGGATAGAAGAAAATTTATGATAAGAAAATATGATCAATTTCTAGAGGATAATATGAATGGTTTCACAAAATGGCAAGTACATAGGAAAAAATGGGGGGTGACACTCATAGTCATGAAAATGTCAACACAAATAATTTCGTAAAAGTGCAAGAGCATGGTTTAGGATAAAATCACACTAAAAGATAAGCTATGAGTATCAACTAATGAAATGAATCGGTAATTCATAGTTTTTACTACATATATGGTTTGGAATGCAATTGAGCTTATAAAATGGTGAGATCATTGGTGAAAGGTGATCACAAAACTATGAAAGTATTGGCTGAAGTTGCTCACAAAATGATGAGAGTGTTCAAATATAAATTAATCATAAAATGGTATGAGAATTAAAACAAGGTGGCTGAGTTGACCTCAGAAAACATTGAGCACTACCTACATAGTCCAAATAGACCTCAAGCCACTATATTTCTGCCTACAACAGTGAAAGATGGGAAAATATTTCTAATGTTTTGGTGTTTTTGATATCTCAACTCAATGGAGAATTATGAAATATAAAATGGTCCAAACTTATAAAATAGTGAGAGCATGGCTTAAAAATTCTCATAAAATGGTGAGATCATGGAAAAGGGGTGACTAAGCTAACCTTAATGTAAATTGAGTGCTTCTTACATAGTCCAAATGGACCTTAAGTCACTATAGTTCTACCTGTGGTGGTGAAAGTTGGGAAAATATTTCTAATGTTTTGGTGTTTTTAGTATCTCAACTCAATGGATAATTATAATATACAACATGGTTCAAACTCATAAAATGACAAGTGTGGCTTAAAATTTCTCACAAAATGATGAGAGCGTGGTAAAGGGGTGACTAAGATTACCTCAATGTAAATTGAGTGCTATGTACATAGTCTAAATGGACCTTAAGCCATTTTAGTTCTACCTATAATGGTGAAAGCTGGGAAAATATTTTTGATGTTTTAGTGTTTTCATTATCTAACTCAATGGAAAATTATGAGATACAACATGCTCTAAACTCACAAAGCAATGATAGTGTGAATGAAAAATACTTATAAAATAGTGTGAGTGTGTCAAAGGGGTGACTAAGCTGACCTCAATGTAAATTGAGTGTTTCCCCCATAGTTCAAATGGACCTCAAGCTACTATAGTTATATCTACATAAAGACATCTGACTAAGTATCAAAAATTTTAGTTATAAGCAAATGACAAGGTTTAGCAAAGTGATGGCAAGGTGATGTAGAAATGCATGGTAAATGGGTTGTTCCTAATTTTCCCAAAGGTGGTTATAATTAAGAAACAATGACAAGGGTCTATGATACTAATTTACCCAAAGTTGGTTATAATTAGTATCACAAGTAATGATATAAAACATAACAACAAATGAAGGATGCAATTTATAGGACCACTGTCATACTAATTTCACATACTGCCATTAAAATTTATGAATATGAATTAACTAATAGAACTACATCTGATATTAACCACTAAAAGTGTCTGAAGTATAAATGAATTTGAACCAAGGCCAAAAGGTGATGGGGTTAGGTAAAAAGAACTAGATGTTAAGAGGCTAAGGTATGATGGGAATGGTACAAAGAATGGGTATATCATGGCATAACTTAAACAATCCTTGTTGAAAATAATTTGAGTCCCTCAAGCATAAAAATGTTTGAGGTGCATTATATTCATTGGTTCTTTAAGATCCTTTTCTTTAGGCATGGTAAGCTTGTATGATCTAAAATTATAGTTAGTAATAAATATATAAGGCCCTAACCACTTAGGTCCAAACTTTCCTTTCTTTTTTATCTTGAGATTAACATTCTTCTTATTTTATTTTAATATTAGGTCACTACGTTTAAACTCTTGATGTTTAATGAACTGATTATATTGGCATCGTAATATATTATAATATGCCTAAAGGTTATTCAAGGCATCCATGCACTTTCCATAAAGTAAGTCTATATCTTATAAATGAGCTACTTTGTAGTTCTCATCATCATTTATGTGCTATAGTGAAATATGGAAAAAAAGAAAATCAACCTCGACAGGAAGAATGGCCTTAGTGTCATAAATAAATGAATACGGGGTAGCTCTTGTTAGAGTATGCAATTTGGTACGATAGACCCAAAGAGTGTTAAATAGATACAAGTGCCAATTATGACCAACATCATGGATAATATTATTTATGTTATTGGCAATATTTTTATTAGAAGCCTCAGCTTGGCCATTACCTTATAGGTAATAGGCAATAAAGAAATATTGTTTTATACAGTATTGGGCATAAAGTGTTTTTAAAAATTTGTTTTTATATTATCCACCATTATCAAATATAATATCTAAGGGTATACCATAGTGACAAATTAGATGGTTAAATATGAATTTGGATATCTACTTACTTGTTATGCAAGTGAGGGGAATGGATTCTACCCACTTAGTGAAATATTCAGTAGCAGTAAGGACATGTTTATGGCGATATGAGGATGTAAGATTAATATTTACTATGAGATCGAGTCACCACATTGATAATGGCCATAGTTTTGTTATTGGTTTGATAATTTTGGCTAGAGCATGAATCATATTAGCATTCTTCTAACACTTTGCACACTTCTTCACTTAGGCAGTTGTATCTATTTCCCTAGTTAGCTAATAATAACTAATACTTAGTAATTTATTGAAAAGTATAGCTCCACTGGTGTATGATACACAATTATTTTTAAACTTCCCATAATGCTAATTCATATTATGCTAAAGATAAACAATGAAGTAGAGTTCCATTATAGTTTCTATGATACAGGGTAGGTCCAAGGTATATTAAGAGGCTTTATGGATGAAATATTTTTATTTATTATGTGAAACGACATGGGTAATAATTTAGTCTTGGAGGTAGGAATACATTTTAGAACACTAAGGAGACATGGGATCAATAATATTGAAAATCATATCAATGGCTACTTATTTATGTATCGATGCTAGGAGATACTCCATAATAAACTAATAGTCCTTGGCCTTGCCTGTAATCTAAATCATGGAGATAATTATGGCCATGGAATTAACTATTATGTTATTGGCCCTAGATAATCATTTAAACTAAATGTTGGCATTTTTCTATTTAAGAGTATCGACTATGTCTTTATATGGTACCAAATTCTCATCCTTCATTTAGTATTGGTCTGTTACCTGATTAATGATAAGTTATGAATCACTATGAACCAATGCATGTTAGATGTTCCAATGTACTTCTTGGTGACTCCCTATGATAAATGTTTTGCATTTGGCAATGTTATTAGTATAAGGAAAACTAATGTGAAAGGAATTAGGAATAAGATCCCCTTACGATGTAATAAATAATATTTTGGCACCTGATCTATGTGTTATGAAGGAATTGTCAAAGTAAATTTTCTAATGTTTTGCATTAAGAGGTTTTTCTGCTTTGGCTATGGTCATAATGGTTCCATATAGAAATTTGAATGTAAGAGGTTGGGTATCATGAATAGGAGTTTCTATAAGATGATCAGTATATTAGATATGTATATTCAATCTCAAACACACTAAAAATCATGATCCACTTTGTCATGTAGCCTTGCAAAGTTATTTTTGAAAGTAGATACTTGAGCGGATCTACTTTATCAATCACAATGGTATTATTATTTAGTATGTAGTGACACAACTTTTGGGTTGTGAAAACCATAACTAAATAGGATTTTTCAATCAATGTATAAGTGTGCTCATATGTAAACAATGTTTGGCTTAGAAAATAAACAACATTATCTTTACCTTATTCATCATGCTATGACAAAAGTGCCCCCAAGGTATTTTCAATTGTTAACAGGTAAAGTAACAATGGCTTATTCAGCATAGGTGGCAATAAAATAGGTGGATTGGATATATATTTCTTGAGATGTTCAAATACTTTGTGGCACTCTTAATTCCATGAGAAAATAAAGCCCTTATTTAGTAAGTGTGTAAATGGATTACATTTGTTAGATAATTATGATATGAAGAGTCATATTAACTAGATTTTGCCCTACAAACTATGGAGATACTTCAAGGTAGATGGAAATGACATTTTGATAATGGATTAAAATTTGGATGGATCAACTTCAATGCCCCTAAAAGAGACAATGAAGCCTAAAAATTTTCTATAAGTTACACCAAATACACACTTCTTATGGTTGAGCCTAACTTTTTACTCCTGAAGTCTTTCAAATTTTTTATGAAGTATGGTTGGATGGTTGGCACGGGCCATATATTTACCCAAGATTTCATTGACATAGCCCTCAATGATGTCATATATCATATCATGGAAAATAACTATAATGTATCATTGGTAAGTAGATCCTACATTCTTGAGTCTAAACGACATCACCTAATAACAAAACATTCTCCACATAGTGGTGAATGTTGTCTAGTATTGATCTTCTGATGTAATTCTAATTTGGTTATATCATAAAAAACTATCCATAAGGGAAAGAATTTCATATCCAGCTATAGAATCAATAACATGTCAATGATGGAATAATAAAGTCATCTTTTAGATAGGCTTTGTTAATATCCAAAAAATTAGTGCATAGTCTAATACCTTTTGACTTCTTGCTCACCAATACAATGTTAGAGATCCACTCTGAATAATCAATCGACCAAATGCATCTAGCATCTAAGAGTTTCTCCAACTCTTTTTTGAATAACACAACAATATGAGGATACATTTTCCATTTCTTTTGGTTAACTAGTTTGACATCATTATGTACAAAAAGATAATGTATAACAAAGGCATGCTCTAAACATGGAATATTGGAATAGGCCCATGAAAATATGTTAATAAACTCCCCTAAAAGAGCTATAAATACTTCACATTCCTCCTTAATGGGGGACATTCCTAGTTTGATCCTTTTGGGGTATTTTGGATTCCCAATGTTAACCTTAGAAGTGTCCTCAACAATAAGTGCAGAGCCATCTTCTAAAATAGTTGGCAAGGAGGTAAACTAATTGGCAATGGAAAAGTCTTCTAGTTGGAATGGCTTATCTAATTCTCCAAAGTAGGATGAATCATAATCTCCTAATGTTTGTAAAGGCCATGTGTTGGAGCATTTTCAATGATGTCATGGTGTCTAGGTGATTATATTAAGAGCCTTGATAGTCTATATGGTAATGACAAAGTCTGCAATGTGTTTATTCTAGTATGCTTGAAGTATGATTGGTTGATATTTAGTTTTGGCATGGTTAAAGATGTTTAGGGATGAATGTGGTGATTAAAAGATGTGAAAGAGGTCCCTAAGATGTTTTCTATACTTTAAGTGCTCGTGTACATAAGTGAAATTCATTTGGTTGTCCATAGTTTTCATCTAGATACTTTGGGTCCAGTGGCATAAAATATGAGTAGGTAATTTGATGATGTCACCATGGCCACATATGGATGAGTCAAGGGGATTTGGTCATATGGTTGTGATCAAATTAGTCCCTAGTTGATTTGAGCTAAATTTTAGATCATGGGATGAAGCACATCAAAATAAATGTATGGGCAAAGTCAGATTCCCAAGTAGTTTGATAGTATTTTCCCATACTTAGCCAAATTTGTAAGAGGCAAGAAAGAGATGAGTAAATAGTTTTGTGATGGCATATCTCACACATGTGAATATTTAAGAACAAAATGATCATATGGGTTTATTCAATTTTGAGTCTAGTTTATTTGTTTTAATTTCATATCAAGCACTAAAGTGCATCAAAAGATATACATGTGCAAATTTGGTCTTTCTAGACAATTCTTGACATAGTTGGCTCTGTGATAGATAAATCTAAGGAGGCATTTTAATAACATTATATTTCATACATGTAAAGGTTTAAGGAGAAGTTTGACACATGTTTGGATTATCTTATCTGAGTATATCATATGGTCCAAATTTGAGAACATGTGAGTGAATGACATAAAAGATATGACTATGAAAAGTAGGCCTTCCAAGTAGATAAGCAAGGTTCCCATTCTTAGTCAAATTTGCACAACTTAAAGTTCAATAAACATCAATAGAGCACATTTGATCCAATATGCCAAGAAGTAAGGAGGTGGAAAGAAGTTCCCATTATTTAATGTAAAGTAAAGATACATATTGATCTTCTTCAAAGTATTAATGGTTAGTGGGTGTTCATACTGATCTTGATCAATAGTGCATGTTAAAGTTAAGAGGTCAAAGTGATAGTTGTCTAGCATGATAAAAGTGAGGAAAATCTTGAAGAGATCTATAGAATGTATGAGTTCAAGGTTTCCAAATTACACGAGATGAGATAAAAGTGATAGAGGTTTAACATTGTTAAAGGTCAAAGGATATCGATGGTGCATGTTCAATATGAGTAGTGAGGACATGAGATGATTTCAAAGTGTCTAAGGTTTAATTATGATCATTGTCATTTGAATATTTGAATTTTCTAAGGGAAAAAATAATGCTTAGTATTTATCCATAACGTTTGATATATGAAGAATTCCTTGATTGTGTGAAAATAAAAATGGTAGAAAACTCCAAGGTGAATTTTAAAATATAAATTTTAAGGTCTGAATGTATGTACAATAAAAGATATTAAGGTTTAAATTTGACTATGTTTATGTATATTTTGAAAGTAACCCGAGAAGGATAATTAAACTCATTCTGATGTTGTTTTGATGTTTAATGATGAATTATATATTAGATCATGTTTTAGACTCCATGAGGATGCTCTATGTGCATTATGAAGGTTTAACTAATAATATTGAATATAAACAAAGGTTTAGAAGTTGATTGTGTATTCCTTCATGGTGATTGTATGCATAGAATGTGGTTTGAGTGATTTGTGCTTAAGCAAAAGGATATTGTGATGGATATTAGAACTTAAGTAGATCATGTGGAATGTGTCCATGCATTTGGAAAGTGTTATTATGTTTTAGTTTGCTTAAAGAAGTGTCAAAGAGCTGAATGGGTCTCCATAGGACCTAAAAGTGACTTAGACCTATTTGTAAGTGGAATATGTTTAAGTGTAACCCATGTGAGATGCCTTAAGGATAAAGGCATGTTTTATGGTTGATAAGGAGATATTGTGGACTTGATAATTTATGAATTCTCTATATATAGTGAAACCAAATGTGATGGTTTCTAGGCTTGTGTAAGACTTGAGTGAGGGACTTGGTGTGATAATTTGAGGGTTATATAGATGGGACACAAGTGAAGGAGGTAACCTTTGAAAGAGAAGGTATAGGTCAGTGAGGACCAATAGAGAGCATAGAGAATTAGACATGCTTGTTTGATCAAGGTGATGAAGGTGATTACATAGGTCATTGGACCTAATAAGCCTAAAAGAGGTAGAATGAGTAAGTATGCTTATGAAACAATTTGAGAGAGTGTGTATTGTGTAGTGAAGGAGGGGTAGAGTGACCTGTGGATGAGTCAAAGAGTAGAATAGATTGAGGACTATTTTTATGACCTATAGGTCAGATTTATATTGGTATAATAGTGCTCTTGTAGATTGAGTATGAATAAAGGTGAAGAGTGATAATTAGAGGTCCATCATCAAGTGTTGAAGACATCAGTTCAAAGGTAGATGCGTTCATAAGTGTTGTTATGGTAGCTTATCATCTAAGGGGGTTTCAACCTTCTTGTAAGGTGAAACTTTCTAAAAGTCTAGTTGTTGTTGCAACTCATTTAGATAGGGATAGTAGTTCCTTGATCAGTTACAGCTAGTCTAAATTGGTTATTGTTTTATAGGATAATAGGTCTAATTGTAGGTTCTAATGGGTTTTATCCCCCAAGAGAGTTTCCCACATATTTCTTGTGTTATGTGTTGATCTTTTATTTTATCTCTTATTCATTATTATGAATGGTGTATATGCTCCATGAATGTATGTATTAAATGAGTAAGGTTTTGAATTGGATTATCTAGGCCCACTAATTCACCCCCTGCACTCCCCCCCCGCCCCCGCTCCCCCCCTCAGTGTCTTGTACCTCTAACACTATGTAACTATTGGTATATTATGCTTCATGTGAAGAGGGGTAAACATCCCATTCTAATGGAACCTGAAATTTTATTTTCTTTTTTATTTTGGCCAAGGAAGTTCACCCAATATCTGAAATAGGTAACAAGATCCAATTTGATATAAAATCCTTGTTTATGATCTCTTAGAGGTATATGATACCTCAAACCCAAAAAATTGTAAATGGTCTCATCATTTTTGAACTCATCTAATGGTATTGTCAAATCTTGTTGGTCTTAGTCTATCAATTATGGGTGATAAAGGTTAAGTCATGAAGGGTGATAAATAAGATTTATGGTACAAACAACATAAGGGTTAACAAGTGTTGGCAAGGTCATCATAGATGATATAATCATACCCTACATAACTAACAACTTCATATTCATTAGTCAATGGTGTAAGAATTGAATAAGATATGTGGGGTTACCCCTAAAAGGTTTATAATATTAATGGAAATATAAAACCATCTGTAATATAAGATCTTGTAGACACCAAAATTACATCACACATGTGTGTAACTCCCTATGTTGAAACCCCCCCTTAAGCCTATTTTTAATAATAATAATAATAATTAGCCTTCCTAACCCATGCTTTTATACCTCACACATTTAAGTAATTTAAAATATTTAATTAAGTTAATTAAAAACCCTTTATGCTACCTTACCTAGCCACCTTGTCTTAAGACTAATTCTTAATTGATGAGTCACCTCAAGACTTAGTCCCCTTATCCTAACTACCCAAGACTTGTTCTCACCTCAAAACTAAATTCCTAACCAATTACATCCTTTTTCACCTCCTATTTCTACCATTTTTTAATGAATACCACATTTGGCATGAAAAACAATATAAAATAGGCTAAAGATAGTCCTTTTACCTATTTTCATGCTGCCAATGTCAGTAAATCCATGATCGACATCAATGGGATCATTGATGTCGATTATATATGCCAAAATCCAAACTAATGTTCAATTTAGTTGAAATTAATAAAACTCAATCTTATTTACATATAGGATTTTGGCATTCAACTTTTGACATCTTGGCTTACTGTTACCTTGCATAAGTCAACCCAGATCAGGAATCAAGCTCTTGAGAACCAACAGCACCCGTTTGTTTTCTCTATTTAGGGCATTAGTTCAACAAGCCTGATAAAAGCCATCCATATATCACTTATTTTTTTGTCACCAATATATCTAAGTACACCACTTATTCTATAAGTTTTTAAGTAGTTACTTTATAATTACTTTATATGTACTATTCATTGTTTTACACATTCCTTATTGAACCCTTGTGAAGGAGTTATAAAGATTCCTCGCTTACTTCCCCTTATTCCAACACATCAAACCTCTGACCAAATCCATCCAAACCATACTCTCTCTCTCTCACAACTCTCCCCAACCTTTCAGACTTGACCAAAACCATTTATCAGAACCAAAAAAGCCTTTTGTAAGCTCTTAGGTAATTATTTCCCCTACTAACCTTGATAGCCTAACCGATATTGGTCACCTCCCTCATCAACCTCAATAGCATAAATGATATCAATCACACTTTCCAACCAACCTTGGAAGCCTAATCGATGTTGAAAACTATGGATTTTTAGTAACTCTTCTAAGACCTACCCAAAAAACTTCCAAAATATGAATCGAATGTACCACCTGCACTCTATTACTTTTTGTTGCACTTAAGTTGCAAATAATGGTAACACTATCTCTCTTTTCCTCTCTCTTGGTTATTTATTACTCTTTTTTCTCTCAAAAGTGGAGTGTCATCTCTAAGGAAGTTTGACACTTCTTAGAACAAGCATGTAGCTTGGCAGCCCACTCATATATCTACTAACAAAATTTTTGTGATAGTGATTTCTTACTTTTATGTAGTCCTCTTCAACCAAAAAGGAGTGCTCATAATGTCTGGATACAATGTACAAACCAATCCAAGTTTATTCTGATCACTTATCCCTATTCTTCTCTATTTTTCTTTAGACTTGAAATAGATGAATTTTAGTGAAACATTTTTGGCATGCCCCGGGGGAACTTGGATTTTTCCTTGGGTTCATTGTTTGTTTTAAGCATTCATATAAGTACATAATAGTGAAAATTCCATTTCTTGCACTTTCTTCCTCTTTTCTCCCTCAAAGCAAAAAATTCAACATTTTATTTTCTATTTAAAGGCAATAAACTAAAATTTCTTCATCCTTGCCAATCTTCTTTTCTGTTTGCCTCTAAAAGCAATTTATCATTTTTCTTAAAAGTTAAAAGAATCTCTTCTTTATTTATTTCTTGCATGCACATTAGGATAGTGAATTTAATTTTCTACTCCTATTTCATCATTGTTTTCATTTGAATCTAAACATTTCAGATTTGGGTTTAAAACTTACTACACTTCATTGTTTGCTTACTGCATATTAGCTTACCTAGTTAATTACAAGCATTATGAATAAATTGTAGTGCACCTATGTTACACAGCCAGATCACACTCATAAAAACAAACATCTAAACTCACTTGAGACAAGGCCCATTAGGATTTCATCACTTGGTGGATCACCTTACCCTACCTAGCTATCCTACTTAGATTTCACCAACAAGGGGAGAACCCATTCCATTCTCTAGTGGAGTATAAACTCTAGGCAGAAGGTGTATTTTAGTTAAGTGGCTTGGCTTGGCTTCAAGTCCATGAAGTCCAAGGAACAAGCTCATATAACAAGCCATAAACCTGGTCTAATGTAGATTTCCTCTTGAACAATAAAACTAACTTGAAACTAGATCTAGATTGCTTTCTAGTACCTTTGATAACTAAATTTTCTTCTCACTATCTGATTAAGGCATAAGCCAACATGAGACTAAAATTAATCTCTAGGAGTTAATAATTAGTGGTTATATGTTTTTTTTATGCTTTTCTATTTCCTTCTATATTTTGGAGTTCGTAAGGACATTTTTTCATTGATTCACAAAATCAACACTATTTGTAATACTCAATTTGTATAACCTATTATATCAAGTTTTTTGAGTGTTCTTTCTTCTTACATAGACCTCTTCCATCCTCTATTTTACCTATATTCTACTTTTGGGTTTATAAAATGTTCAATTTTTCCATTTCCTAGGATATCATAGTGACTGACATCGGTTAACTACACCAACATCGACAGACTTTAGCTACCAATATCAGTTAATCCCACTAATGTCGATAAAATTTTACTGCCAACATTGGTCATGTGATCGACATTAGTGACTATGTAATTTTAATTTTCTCAAAATAATAAACTAAAACAACCTACTTACCTACACCCAAACCTAGTTTTTCCTTATTCTATCACTAATACAGAGTATTAAGAATATTTATACTTCTTCTTGCATGGTATTGACATGATATCAAGCCAAATTTCTTGCTGATTACGTAAGCCGATAACCACTCCCACATTCCCCTCTTATTGTTGATTCTATCATGGAGCATACTTCAAATACAAAACATACTCCTAGCCCCAACTAAATTCCCATTGTGCCTAAAGGAGATCAATATTTTGCTAAATTTCTTGATCACAATGTAGCATCCCTTCAACATTACCTTGCCATGAGCCAAACCCACAATTATTCAGGTAACCCAATCTATGGTATGCCAACCTCTCTAATAGAGACAACTTCAGTTTCAACTATCTCCACTATTTTCTCCATGGTTACTCAAACCACCACCTCAACAAGTAACCCAACCATAAACAATGTCCAAAGTTTAGCATCACCAACTACTCAATCCCACCTAAACCCTAGCATGACTTCCCTACTTTCACAACCATAAGTAGTTCAGTCAAGTCTCACCCATTTCAAAATTTGGTGGTACCTATTCCATGTACTCTCACACCTATAATTACCTAATTTACAACTCACTCTTCATCTAGTCTAACCATGCTAATAACCTAACTTATAAAAACAACATCTAACTAAAGCATAATCTCTAACCCAATTGGACAAGCCCCTTTTCTTTCTGCCCCTCAACCTATGACTCATTATCCTTATGTTGCCCCAACACAACCTCAAAAAACTATGTCATACGCTCCCTCTACTTCCTATCAGGTTCCTTATAACTTAGGAGGTATCTCCTAGACTAATCCCCCTCCTAACCTCATTAAGATGCTGATGGACAAGATGTCTAATCTAGAGACATCCATTTCTGGTTCAAAGATTGTGTTATCTTATGATCAGATATGCAATGAACCCATCCATCCTTCTATGCCTATTCACCCTTATCCAAGCCAATGGAAACTCCCCAAATTTACTCATTTCTAGAGTAAAGAGGACCCACAACAACATTTATGAGCATTTAGACATGTTTTTTATTTAATAGGTATGATGATGCATTACTAATTCACACTTTCCCTATGTCTCTCTCGAGTGCTACCTTGGATTGGTATAACTCTATAACTCAGCATTCCCTTTTCTCATTTACCCAACTCACACAAATATTCCTAGACCATTTCTCTATTAACATTTATAAAAAGGTTTCTATTACAAACCTTTATTCTATTAGACAATTTGATGACATGTCTATCACAAATTTTGTCACTCATTGGAGAGGCTTGATCAATCAACTCTCCTTCTCCTTACCCCAACCTGAGCTTATTGAGATTTTCTCAAGGGCATGTGCTAAGCACATCTCATCCACACTTTGAGTATAAACTTTTTGCACATTTGATGAGGACTTTACAATGGTGCAAAAACTTGCGATTCAGGTATAGACAAAGGTAGAGTCAAGTTACATAGTAAGAATGCCAATTCCAAATCGAATGACTCCTCTTCTTTTAAAAGTTTTCACACATTTGATGAGGACTTTACAATGGTGCAAAAACTTCTCCTTCTAACCAAAAAGCTAAAGGCTCTATCAATGTGGTGGTCGTTAAGTCAGCTTCTTCTACAACCACAAACCAACCTAATTCCTCCACTTCCCAAAATCTGACCAAACAATTCCAACAATGGTATGAACAAAGATAATACACTCCCATTAAGGAGTCATATACATGCATTTTGGAAAAAACTATTACAACAAGGTGTCATAACCCTTCCTCAAATCAAACCTCCTAAATAGATTGACCCCTCCCATCCTATTGTAATTTGGTACAAGGAGGATGAGTTTTGTGGCTACTATCAAGTTAAAGGCCACAATTCCAATAATTGTAAGACATTTAAGAACATTGTTTAAGACATGATTGATAGGGGTGATCTCATCTTAGATAATCCTAATGCATCCACTAATCAGAATATGGATGTGTTAAAATAGCCTTTTCCTAACCATTCACCTAATCAAAATATTTTTTAGACCACAACTAACTCAAGTGATCATAATATCCATACTGTTAATATGGTCTTTCCTTTACCTCTATTTCAACCTCCCCCTCAATAGGAGGCACCCATTTTATCAATTCCTCCCCCATAGTCAGTGAAATCTATTTCACCCATTCCACTCCCATGTGAGGAAGAGCCTCCTTTACCACTTCTTTTGCCACCAGAGGAACTAGTATTGCTAGTTCCTTTAACATCAATATTACATATCCTCTTACCACTTGAAGACCACGTCCTACCCATTTTATAACCACATGTTGAGGGGAAAATCATTCCTATGTTATACCCTCTTAAGGAACCCTCTTCATCTACCTCTCCTCCATCTATAGAGAGTAGTGCCCCATCCACTCCACCTTTGCACCTAGAAGAGTTAGTGTTATCTACTCCCACATTAGATGAGAGACCTATTGTGCCTACTCCAATTGTACCACTCTTACCACTTTTTTTACCTTTGGAGGATCATAATTTACTATTCCTCAACCACATGTTGAAGGGAACATCATTCCTATGTTATACCCTCTTGAGGAACCCTCTTTACCTACCTCTCCTCCACCTATAGAAGACCATGCCTCTTCTCTTGTATCTATCAAAGAATACCCTATTACATCTCTTTCTTATCTTTGGCTTGAAGTATTTGAGACAAATAATTTCCCTTTTTTTTAATCACCTCAACCTTATAAAGAAGAAATCATAAGGCATACGTTAACTTCATCTAAACCTTTCTCATGGTTGGTGAAAAGTCTATAATTTCTTGACTCCATGAAGATAGGTCACGTAGTATTTTGGGACTAACTTAAAACTCCTTATCTAACACAATGAGTGTCAACCTTTACCACCAACCCTCTCACTACCCTTTACCCAAAGGTATTTGACAAAGATAAAGTTTCTTCACCAAAATCCCAAGAAGCTCATCTATCTATGTTAGAACCCTTACCCTCACAGGCATCTGCCACATTAAAGCATATTAGGTCTTTACGTGTATGTCCCATCTCTAATTTGATTCATCCATAGGTGAAATTATATTTAACTCCCCAACTAAAAGTTAGAGTTTCATGGCCTGAACTACAAAATAATGTTAAGCTTCCTACATCTCACTGATCCTTCCCTCTTCAACCTTAAACTTTACCATCAATCTTGGGACCACGCCCCTCTACTTTAGTTGGAATATCATCGATCCAAGAAAAATAAAAGGTTAAGCTACCTCCACTACTGCCTTTATGACTTGGTAGGCCATTCACATCTGACACCATGATACCTAACACTAAAAAGTGTTAGTAAAACCCATAACTCCATCGTCACAAAACAAGTCACCACACAAAATCATCTCAATGACACCCAATTATTTTATCATCAGTAGATGCCTCCTTAATTCCTTTCATTTACAGCTTGATGAGAGAAAACCTGTGATAGTAGGTAGGGGCCGAATGGCTACAGCTTCACACTATTACTTCAAACTAATATTACAAACACTTGTTTCAATTTTTGATTCTCAGGATCCTTCAAAAAGGGCAAGAGAAAAGCATACTCTTTCAACAAGCTGTAAACGAAAGGAAGTAAGGAGGCTTCTACTAACGGTAAAAAAATTGGTATTAGAGCCATACATCAGAGTCACTATTAGCTATTGTAAGGATCATTTGCTTTTGTAAGAATTCTCAGCTCTGACTTTTTGAGTTCTCTGCTTTGAAATTTTCTTTGGGAAAGTTTATTGCATCGAGTCTCAGGTCGTTTTAAATTGTCATAGGCCACTTTATCTCTGCATCCTCTATTTCCCTTACCAGAATTTTCTCGCTTAATAGACCTCAAATCTCTCCGCTATGGAATTTGGAAAAGCTCAAACCTCCTCTACAGTAGAACTAGTCAATGAATCTGAATTAGAAGGAACCTATGAACTCTCGTCCTTCATTCTTAAACAAATATCTGACTGTCTAGATATTGAAATCACTAAAGAAAACCTTGAAAAAGAAAATAGCCTGTATAAACCTCCGGCTATTAAAGCTTCACATGTCTATAAAAGTTTGAATTGTTGAAGTCCAAGTTTGTCTATAATTCTACTTATATGTCTTTTGAAAAACCCCGAATCAAATCTGTCGAGTTAACCCTCAGCTATAAGCCAAAAAGAAATTTTCAAACAAATTTAGTCTCTTTGTTACCTGAACAAGAAATCAACTATATCAGGTCACATGAAGATGTCAAATTTGTTCATTTTGGTCTAATTAGAATATAGATAACTCCTTTGATTCTCGGTAATATAAAGCCTGTTATATATCTTGCTTTGTGTGATCGTCGTCAAGTCAGTTTCAAGCATTCTTGTCAAATATCTAGTCTTGGTCGCTTGAACGATGAAATTATTTGTTTTGAATTTTGTCCTAACCTCTCTATCGCAGTCCGCGATAAAGGTTTTAAAGAAGTTAAAAATGGATCTTTAGATTGTTGGGGATTATTCACCTCCCTATTTGGTTTAGATAAGTTCGGTGAATTTAAGTATGCTTCTATAAATATTTCTATTGTTTATAGTATGACCAACACTAACCATCCAAAGATCTTAGAGAATCTGCCCTATGCCAGAAGATTAAGTGGTACTATCCAACTCCAGAAAGGCCATATCGAGTCTGTCGAAATCCCTTCTGAGTGGAAACTTGACTGGTTGAAAAATGTCTCCCCAAGAATGAAAGGTCAAGCCACAGTCCACAAGAGTGATGGCAAAACTATAAATATTTTGCCCAGATCTTTATCTAAAAATTCTTCCCATTTATCTCCATCCAGACCATCTACTTCCTCTTCTCGTAGAACTGTTAAAATAGGTCATATCCTGATAGATGATGAAGAAATCAACCAGGGGAATGATCCAAAGGATCACTTACCCTGTACACTAATGAGCCTTCCGAGAGAAGAAAGTCTAGAATTTTATATATAGAACAAAGTTAATCTGTACAAAGGTGGAAGATGGCCACCTCCTAAAGGAGTATACAAGCAACCAACAAGAACTGTACAATATTTTTCAGCTACTTACCAAGGAAATGTTGAACCCTCCAATGAGTTCAAACAAATAAATTATACTGCAAGGTTTAACTCCCATTTCATAGAGAATTTTCATGATCTCTATAGAGATGTCTTGTATATAAAAGATAACATAGAGAAGATACAGCAAAAAGTGTCTTTTATTGATACTAAACTAGATGCTTTAGAAGATAGTTTAGACTGGCTTTCAAAACAGGATCAGTAAGTAGAATCTTCTGCTAAAAATCCCCATTGCTCAGTCTCATTCGAATCCAATTTTAAGACTGTCAAGAAACAGCCTAGTACTACCCTCATGCAAAGAACACATGTCCAGTTACAGCCTTGGTATCTTAACATTGATGATCTTCTCAATTCATTGAATGAGATCACTGCATGGTGTAATGCCATGAGAGTTATTACTATTAATGCCCATTTAGACCAAGCTGGAACAACTTGTTTTGCATCAAAGTTTTTCTAGGGTATTGTTAGTCAATGGTGGAGTTCAATGACTGAAGCCCAACAGTATGAACATGTACATAATCAACCTGATTCTTTAGCCACATTATTTAATTTATTGATTAGTGAGTTTGCACCTCCAGTTGGCAATAGAGAACTGGAATCTAAGAAATGGCTTATCAAAATGGAGCTATGTGATTTAAAGTAGTTTGATGCCTTTGCCAAGCAATTCTGATAGTTGGCATATGACAGCAAGAGTTTCTCATCCACTAAAATCAAGATCAAATTTATGCATGCTCTATCATATAATCTTATTGATAGAGTTATTTCTTATCTTGATCTTAAGGGACTAATGATTGAAGATCTCTCCCTTTCAGATGTAATTGATTTTTCTAAGCAGCAAGTTATGTGCTTAGTCTCTAAGACTAAGTCTATCCAGAAACTCACCAAGCATCAAGCTTCTCAAATTGCTCCTATCTTTCCAAAAACAACCCCATTTGGCTGTAGGCCATTTGTCCAACCTCGCAAATAGTAGAAGCAGCACCACAAGCATATCTCTTTTAAGCACCACACTTTTTCGTGCAAGCATTCTTATGCACCTCCTCATCGTTTCCTCAAGAAATGACACACCGCTCATCCTCCTTCCAAACAGCCGATTTGCTCCATTTGTCGCAAACCTGGCCATATTGCTCCCCAGTGTTCTTGTAAGAACCCTGCTGTCAAAGCTGTCTTTACCTCCAATGCAGTAGCGTGGTGGGATATTGTAGATTCTGATGAAGACCTCTACCTACAGGATGACATCTATGAACCAATTCTAGATGATCTCCCTGAAGAGGACCAAAAAGACTATGATGATGCAGATGCTCTTGAGTCATTAGCCGATGACTTAGAATAGCCGCTAACCAACATGCAATGCCTGTACAATCCAAGACACCATGATTGGTCCATTCTACCCATTGAAGCACATGGAGCCTGGTCTCAACATCACCATGAAATCCCTGAAAGACCAGAGAAACCCAGAGCAAGAGGACAATCCAGACGAGAAGGAACATCCAGAGGGATACAACCCTCTATGCCTAAAATGCTGCTGACATTGCAAAGACCTCAACATCCTCCTTTGCAATATCCAAGCTCTTTCAGACCTAGCGAATCTTGGATCAAGAACAAGTTCACCAGTAAAGAACCTCCAAGAGAAATCCAAGAACCAAGGATTGAGCCACAATGGGATGTGCTATTGCCCACAGAAGAAAATGAAGAGGATGATGAAGTAGGAAGTCTTTTCTACTCCGACCAAGATTACTGCCCTGGTGAATGCAGTAACCTCCAGGAAGAAGAAGCAGAACTCCTAAATAAAAGAAGGTGTCCACTCTTATTACCACAATAAGTGTGAGCCCACCTGTATGATCTTAGAGATTTTTCCTATGATAGTTGTTATAATCTTCCATAATACTCTTCCTCCCATTAAGTCTTATATTCCTATGGTAATGAAGCCATCTTGGTTTAATGATACACAAGTGTGTCTATATCATCATTCACTTGGACATGATACTGAGAGTTATAAAGCTCTCATAGTAGTCATTCAACAACACTTTGATGTCAACACTCTCTTTGTTGATACTCCCATTAACCTTCCTATTATTACACCTATGGCATCCACAATGCCTCTTATTGTTCCACCTAAATTTTGTAGACACCTAAAACTTACCACCGATAACCTCCAATCAAGATTTTGGCTAGTTTCCATATAAAATGTACAATTTGGCCTAAAAACATGTAAACATGCTAAATGATGTGAAAATGACATATTCAAGTGCCAATTTTGGCTAGGGTATCACTAAATGGGGCAATGCAATTTATGGGCCAACTAACTTTGATCAGTACATTTTGAGTCAAAATGCCAATTTTAGACCCATATGCTCTGGATTACTCTTTCCTATCAAATCTTTTGCATAAGACTCATGCCTTTGTTATTTGTTTTTGGAAACATCCTAAATGGGAATATAGTTCCAACACATTTGACATCATCTTATAATTCCAATCCATTCAAATTTATGACCAATAAAATGGCATTCTGATCAATTTGGGTAATTTGTGGCATAATGTGCTTAATCATGCCTAAGAGCTAATTAACCCAAATCAAGGCCTAATAAAAAATTCCATGGAAACTTGTTGAATACTTATTTTTTGAAATGAATATGAAATATATGCATCATCAAGTGACCTCATTTCTTGGGAAGACATCCCTAGGCCATAAATACCATAAATATCAAGATTCATGCCCTCCATAATGCCCTCCATGCCTCTTAATTGCCCCTTATTCTAATACCATGATGAGGATAATTACAAATTTTAATTACAAAATTAAATTAATCCTCAGCGACACATCTCAATCTTGAGATGGATGGTTGAGGTTGATTCTGATCAAATCCAAAAATTTATAAATAGGAGGCCTCACAACATCATTTCTAAGCTTAATTAGTGCAAAGTTATAATGCAAGATTTGTTCCAAAAGGCTTCAATCAACTAGTGTTACCATGACAAATTGATTCCAAGCCAAGTTGAGTCACAAGCCAAAGGTGCCAAGAGGAGATGAAGATAACCACACTCCATTGAATAAGATCTCTTGAAGCACAAGCTGAGCAAGCCACCATTGCAAAAGAATTTATAGCATCTAAGGAATGTGAAAGGAATTCTTGTGTTTTCATTCCTTGCTTTTTAGTTGTGCTAGTCATTTGCTTTTTTTAATTAAGCTCTCCCTAGTGTCCAGGCCTAGAGATGTTATGCTATTAGTGTGTTTATTTCATTTTGTTTTCATTTTGGAACTAACACAATACTAACCATCCTCTCTTGAGCCAAATTCCTATATCACATATGGCATGCCCGGTGGGATGAGACACATCCTATACCTAAAGGAAATCCTTTTGAAATCTTAAAAAAACTTATTTGAGCTTTTAAAACTCTTGTAAATTGGTTTTCTAACTTTTTTTGCCATTTTTGGTTTTCATGGTTTTTACACAGTAACCAACATCGATAGAAATACTGACATCTATTACTTGGATTAACCAACATCAGCCAGTAGAATTGACATCGGTTAGATCCCAGTTGACCGTAACTGATGTTGGTGATATTGATCGATGTCGATCACTATGTTTTTCAAAAAACATAAACCCAAGACCTACTTTTCCAAAGTTGCTTATTTCAAATTTAAAAGGGATTCAAAGCTAAATGACATGCTTATAATTTTATTGTAGGATCAAGTTCAAAATTTACTTAATACATGTTTAAATCACCTTTGCATGATTAAAAATGGATTAGGAACCTTGTTTTGGTGATTAACAAAGAATTTAAGTGTTTTTGGTGAATGATTTCAAAGTTTACAACTAAGACCAAGGGGACAAATGAACACTACCAAACATTTTATTTGGGTTTAAAATTTAACACACTTGTTAATTATTATTTTTAATAGTTGATTAGATTAATATTATTTGGCAAGAAGAGGAATGTTGTATGTATGCTCTTCCATTTGTTCCCTATAGGGAACCTTTGGAATTAAAAGCGCCATTCCTATTGCAAGTAGTCTAGTCCACGGATTAGAAAGAAAATCATCTAAAGCACTCCCCAAAAACTCATCAAAGTTTGGGTAACCTTAAAAATGACCCTAAAGTCTTTATATTTTCATGATTTATTTATTTATGCATATTGGCTTGCGAGGAGGACTTCATCATCTCCCGTAAGTTCTTTAAGGAAGCTTTAACCTGGGGTTTCATCTCTCAAAATTGACTTCATTTGAATCTTTTAGAGTTGCACATGGGACGTAGTGGCACTTTGGACATTGCACTACACTAAGTGAATAGTAGGATGTAGTGGTTACAAAAAGGACTAGACTTTTTTGCAACAAGCTGAGTGATATAGACCCAAAATCTATGCTTTTATTTTACATTATTTGGTGTGAAAGTCATTGTGAAATTGATTCCCCTAGATCATTTAGAAACTTTTTAGATCTTAGAAAAATCCCCACTTGTCATGGAAGTATTTTTTATACAAGGTGCACCTCGAGGTCCATGTCGTAGTATTGTCATTTGAGAGAAGGGGGGTGTAAAAACCCTACTATATAATGTGCATTTACTTTTGGATGAAAACTTAAAATCCTCTCAAATGATGTATATTGATGGACTCCAATAGTACCAAGCAACCTTGTTAGTTTAAGATCTAAGGATGATTAATTAGTTGGTCTTATCCTAGTTTAAAGTCTTATTTGGAGTCAAAACTTGGTGTAAACAAATAATCCCAAATAGAACACATGGTCCTAATTTTTATTTGAACAAAGAGGCATTATGTTGCCCACGTGAGATCATCAATTTTCCTTATTCAAAGTTCATCAAAATATTGAGAGTTATATCATCCACTTTGGTACAGTTATGTTGCCCAATTGAGTCTAAACCTTGACCAAAGTTGTTTAAGTCCTTCACTTGTAATCTAAATTTAGAATTACACCTTTACAAGTTCATAGGGTTGATGTGTTGAGTGGGTTCGCTTTTTGCACTAAACTTGAGGGAACTTAGGTTTAATTTCCAATTTAGGCTGAAGGCCATTTAAGACTCATAATCATTGTCCTCACTTGATAGACTTAAGCCATTTTGTGCTAAACACTTGCACTTTAAGTCTATGCACCATAACTTTTTTGAGTCAAGAAAAGAAGTTTTATGCTGTCAAAATTGTAGGAAAACATCTTTTCCTTAGAATTTTTTTGAAGCAAACCCTTTTTATCATACCTTTGGGTAGTATAGCATCGTTATGCTACCCAAGTCATTTCAAATGTTGTTTCATAGACCCTCCTGCATAGATTTTCAATTTTTTTCCTACATGTTCAAACTGATCCAAGTGTACTTTTGATCCTTTATCTAAAGCATAGTTATACTATTCACCTTTGTCTAGCTTGTTTGTCAAAAATAACCAAGTTTTATACCATTATTTATCATAAAATAAACTATTGCTAAAGTGCCTTTTTTTCATACCTTATACCTAGTTGACCAACTTTATGTCCAAGAATCAAATGCCTGGTGTTTTTTAGAAGTGTTTCAAATCCATTAGATTAAAACTTTCATCTATTTTAAAAGTCTAGCTTTTGACACCATTTGGCCAAGAGTTCTAGCACATGCCTTGTTTGAGCCTAGCTTTTGACACCACATTTGGCCAAAAGACCTAGCAACTTTTAATTTCCTAGATTAAATTGATTTTAAATACTTTGACCTTAGATTTTGTCATTTCAATGTTTTGCTCCATTTACTTGCTTACCTTTGTGTGAATGGTGAAATGTTAGATACTTCACACTAGCTTGTTTCCTCACAAATCTTTGCATAAACCTTTTGATCCTTTTAACAAATATAGACCTAGTTGAAGGCATCATTTGTTTTAAAATTTATCCCTTTTAGAGTTTTTAACACTCTTTGACCTTTTATCGTCAAGCATTGACTATGTATCCCAACATGTATTCCTACAGTCATAGTGGACTCATGTATAATCTAGAGATTAGTAATGTAGTTACATAGGAATAAATGGTGCAAGACCCCTATGAAGATAACATTGATTATGAGATGGATTCTTATCCCTCTTATAATACTCAATCAGGGGTACAAAGCTAAGATCCATTGGCTAACCATTTGGTTAACACACAAGCTTATGCAAAGTAGGACCAAGAATAAATCGCATAATACTTAGCTACAATACTATTAATATACAAGCTGATAATCCAATAGCCATACTCTACCAATACAACTTCCAAGTATGATCCATTTTTTTTTGAATGACATTTTTTAGAGAACAAAGATGAGATTTTGGCTAGGGCCATAGAGGTAGGGGCTAAGTTTCCAGCAAACTTGCCTCAAGAAAATTTACTAAGTCTAATAAGAGTGCCCCACAATATCATTTATGAGCAATAGGATTCTTCTAAAAATCCTATGGCTCTAGTCTAAACAATGTACCAAGACCCTAGTATATCCAATTGAGGAAAAAACATCATGGAAGATCACTTTAACCAAATACAAATAGCATACCAAACCTACCTAAATTTAACATGTGATTTCAATTAGATGAACGTGGTAAGTAAGCCCCTCATTAACCTAGTACCTTCAAAAAGAGTGTTGATGAAATTATCTGGACAAGAGGATCTAAGTTTCAACCCACTTGTATAAAGTGATTTGATAGATAACTTGATACATATGCCAGTAATTGAAGAAGTCTCTCGAGCTTCTAAACTGAATAGTGAGCCAAATGTAGATAATGTGTAAATAGTGTCCAATCTTGATTAAAGTGGTACTAATGCACAAACAACTAGCCAACAACATGTGCCTATAGTTAATCCCATGATCAGATCATCATACCAAGGATTAGGATTTTCTACACCCCAACCTCAACCAGCTGCTTCCTCAAGTGTGCAATTTGTAGGGTTAGATAATCAAACAATGGCTAATGTTATGCCTCGATGATAGAATGTGATGAATCCTACTCCTCCTCAATAAGTAGTAAGTGGTATTCCAAAAAAGTAGACACAATCTAGTATATCAACACAATAAAATATGAGTACATTTCCACCTCAACCAAGGGCAACTAATATTCCACCTCACCAAGGAATGACAAACATACCTCTTAAGTTGTAAAATAATATGCCAGTCTAAAACCATGTAATGACTAATCAACAACATACAAATATTGGTCAGTGACAGATGCCAAATCTACAACATGATTTTACTTCTTCATAAGGATTCGTACAATAAGGAGGTCCCCATGTTTCTCAAGTACCTACTAGACAACCATTGGTTCAAAATATGCCACAAATTTAGAGACAGGGTCTTGGTCCACAAGTTCCTACTCAACAAAAAGGTTTAATTAGTCAATAGCCTATCCCTTTTCAACCATATCAAGCATAGTATAGTTATATCCATTCATCCCAACCACAAAATCCTCCAATTTAAACCTTTATCATCAACCCAAACTAGAATATCACATAGCCAAATGTGCAATTTCAAGTACATCCCAATCCATGTACGCATATCTCGGTCCATTCACTAACCAAGCCAATCTACCCCAATAGGTGTCTCCATCATACCCTGATCAAAGTGTTCCACTTGGGACCTCCCAACCATCTATCCAACCAACATTTTCCCTCAAACCAATATCCCATCGAGTTTCCTATTCTAAGAATTGTAATAGATGAAGGATGTAATTGCTACCATTTAGGTAGGGAAGTAGACTAAGAAGTTAAAACTGGATGACATGTGTTCCTATCCATTCAATATGGAGTATTTAAAAATACCATTTCTTCCAAGATATGAACCACCCAAATTTGATAAGTACAAAGGGAAGGGTGATCTTAAGGCTCATTTGACTGAATTTTTTATCGCATATCAACCAGTGGCATATAGTGACATATACTTTTTACTGTTGTTTCCAAGGAGCCTAGCCAAACAATCCTTGGAGTGGTTTTTAATTTTGTCCAAGAATTTAGTAACAGACTTTGATGATCTTTTTGATAAATTTGTGCAACACTTTTCTTATAATCTTGAACATGAGATTTCATTAGTGGACCTGACACAAGAAAAGAAAAAATTTGGGGAGAGTTTTGTGAGTTATTTACAGTGATGGAGAGCCCTTGCAATCCATTTCACCCATAGTTTACTAGATAAATAATTAGCCATTGTGTTTACTAAAAAATTTCATAGTGAGATAGCCTATCATTTAGAACTGCAATGTGCACATACATTTAAGGATATCATTGATAAAAGTTTGTTGATCAAGTGAGTGCTCATCAATAAATGGGTCATCAAGCTTAATTAAACTAATCAAAATCAAATTAATAATCATATAAATAACCAACATCCCATCCAAGCACAAGCATCACAACTAACATAGGCCAATAATCATGAAAGACTAAAGAAATTCAATTGAAATAGGAATGTTATGGAAAATGGAGAAATTGAATCTCATCATGTCCAAACTATGTAGACATCATTTACACCACCTTTTCAACTTACTCCTACCTAACAACCTCTCTAACCAATGCTATAAGTGCAACAACCAAGCCCTGCATAACAAATACAATAGTCTTTACCATTACAAACCCCTCCTCCTAAGAGAACCATGCTTACACTTCATGTGTTTAGTGACCTAGGAGAACCTATTAAGTCTATATTTTACAAGATTTCCACTACTAATATGATTAGTTTTCGTATACCAAATCATTATCTGTAAAGCATTCTTTACCCTAATTGGTATCATGAAAATGAATTTTGTATCTATCATCAGGTCAATGGGCATAATCTATGAAGATGTGTCCAAATCAAGAATTTAATCAAAAATATGTTGGATAATGGGGAGATAAAATTGGATAATGTTTCTTCCACTTCCAATAAAAATCTTGGGATTTATATAAACCCCTTTCCCCAACATAGCAATCAATAGCAATAGAATAATCAACAACAATACAATGGCCAATATAGCAACAAAATCAACAGTATCAAAATCAAAGGCTAAACCAATAGATTCAAGAAAATCAGTAACAAAATCCACAATGACAAAATAATGGACAAAACCAAGGTCAAAATGGTAACAACCAACAAAACTCCATGTAGTTGCACATGACTACAATAGGGTTATAGGTCATTATTGCAGGGGGTAGTGTTAATACCATCTCCATTAATCCTAGACCAAGTACTAATTATCCTAGACCATTGATAAACAATAATATTCAACTAAATCACATGGATAATCCTTCTTTGACCTGGGAATGCATATATGCAAACCAACAAACTAGGACTCCCACTTTTCAATTTTATAATGACAACTCATTCTTTCCATGTGACCACATACAAGTGCACCAGCAACTGAGACTTGTCCTATCTAGTCCCACACCATTTCTAACATCAATTAGTAATAATGGTCTAATGTTTAATCATGATTGTGTAATCAAAGCTTGGAGGTTGAAGATTACTATCCCAAGCCCATAACCATCTTCCACTTTGCTTGTCATCCAACCAACCATTCAGCTTCAGAATAAACCATTCACTACTGACCAAGATAAGAAGTTTGATATTGTGGAACAATTGTAGAAAACACTAGCACAATTTTCTATTTTAGATTTGTTGTAGACATTAATAATCCACAAAAACATCTTGAATGATTTTTTGACCCAATCTACTATTGCTAGTGACATATCACCTGATAATTTTCAAGCTTTGGTTGGACACCTAGATCTAACCCAACAAGTCACATTCAACCAAAGTGATATGTCTTCTCTTGGCCCACTCCATAATAACCCATTATACATAGAAGTTTATATTAGATGGCATAAAGTGAAATGTGTCCTTATAGACAATGGATCTGGCCTCAACATAGTGTCTCTCAAGCTCATCAAGCTTCTTGGGTACACAATGATAGATCTCTAGCCAGAAATAATAACTATCAAAGCTTATGATAATAAAGAAAGAGAATCATAGGGCACCATTATTTTTCTAGTTATCATTGGGCCTTTGACCCATGATACACGTTTCCATGTGTTAGATCTTGAGTTATCATACAACATGCTTCTAGGTAGGCCTTGGTTACATGAGATTTATGTAGTCCCATCAACACTGTGTCAATGTATCAAGTTTTCCCACTCAAGGATGGAAGTAAATATTCCAGGATATCTACACCCATATGAACATTGCAAACATCTTGAGGCCAAGTTTCAAAGTTATAATTATCAGTATGACGTGAATCTAAGTTCCAAGCAAGATAAAGGAAAGGCTATACTTATTGATCCTTCATCAGATAATTACATAGATCCTAATACCTTGGATTCTCTATCCCACATGCTACCTCAAAAAGCTTCTAATCATTTCACCCTTTCAGATAATAGACCAAGAGAATATGTGACCCATGACACATTTCATATTGCTAATCTTTCTTAGAATCCAAAAAACCTTTGGGTGGCCTAAGGTCATCCCACATATGCATTGGCAATGAAAGAACAAAGATAAGGGACCTATCATATTTGTCCCATCATATAGCCTAAGACTTGATCCTCTTGAAGGGAATGAATCATGGTTATATAATGATGACCAAGATGTTAATTATAAAAATTCAAAGTATCTTATTCCCAATAGGATCATGAAGTTTCACAATTATGAAGGAAGAGGCCTTAGACCGAATCAACAAGGAACCATTGAGCCAATTTCCATGACTATGTATGAAAGACCTTATGGACTTGGATTTAAACCACCTAGGGGTGACCCCATATATTTTATTCAAACTCCATCACTAATAACTAGTGATGATGATGCCAACATTGAAGTAGAGTTTGATCATAGCCTTACCTTTGATAACCTAGTTGAAACCAACCTATTTGATAATAATTCCATTTGTACCCTTACCCAAGCCATTCATGACAATCCAGTTCCATTAGATTATCCCCAACTAATAGATTGGGACTACCAAGAATCTAGTCTACTGATTGATGAGTTTTAGAAAGATGAGGCATTTTATGATTTCTTAGGCCTTAGAGATAATGTTCCATTGGGAGATCACAAATTAGGATTCTCAATCACATTATATATTGTAGCCTATTTTGGAGATGAATGAACACCCTTAGCCAAAAAAAAAAAGTAAAACATTGAGGTCACAAAGTGAAAACCTCTTTGAGACACTTTCTAACTAGGGAAACAGTAAAGATAAAGGCTAATCTAGTGGTGAAAACCTATTTTAGGTGCCATTATATGGGGGTGTTCATTCTTCTTTGATTTTAGACCAGGAGACTACTAATGATGAACTTGCCTACAGATCTGAGTTCAATTTTGAGAAATAATAAGTATTTGACCAAATTATCCAAGAATTTATGACCATTTTTGTTACATGGCCAAATCTCCCATTAGAAGACTCAGATTCATCATGCCTAGGAAAAATTGAAGAGCAAGTCCTAACAAAGGACCCTCACATAGTCCAACAGTTCAAGTCATTGCCTACTATCCTAGAAGACACTTCAACCCTTCTAGTCAAAGATAAAATGAAGGTAAATATCAGGACTCCATCAAACCTAAAATGGATCAAATTAGTAACATCTCTCATCGAGGAGGAATGTGACATCTTTATAGCTCTATTGAAAGAGTTTGTGGATATATTTGCATGTATCTAATCTAAAATTCCTGGATTATACCCCACCATGGTTCTATACCACCTTGTGGTTAATCCTAATTCCAAACCAATAAAATAAAATCTTCATAAGTTACATCTTTGTATTGTTGTATTAGTAAAGAAAGAGTTAGAAAAACTCTTAAAAGTAGGATGCATCTGATCCATTAACTACTCTGAATGGATCTCTAATATTGTACCTATTAGTAAAAAGTCTAAAAGAATTAGAATTTGTACTAATTTTTGAGACATCAACAAAGCTTATCCTAAAGATGATTTAACCTTGCCTAATATTGACATGATTGTCGACTCCATGTTAGGTTATGAAATGCTTTCACTCATGGATGGCTTTTCAAGATACAATCAGATTAGAATAATGGTAGAGGATCAACATAAAATATCATTCACCACTCCATGGGGAACATTTTTCTATCAAGGGATGTCATTTTGCCTTAAGAATATAAGAACTACATATCAAATATCCATGACTATCATATTCCATGATATGATGCATGATATTGTTGAAGACTATGTCAATGACATTAGGAAAATCTAAGACTAGAGTTGACCATCTATTAGTGCTACATAAGATATTTGAAAGACTATGAGAGTACAAGGTTAGAATAAATCCAAAGAAATGTGTGTGTGGTGTAACTTCAAGAAAATTATTGGGCTTGATCATGTCTTGTAGAGGTATTGAAGTCGATCCAGCTAAAGTCCATGCTACAGCCAAGATGCCACCACCAACCAGTTTGAAGTAACTCCATAGTTTTTAGGGTAAGATCCAGTCCATATGACACTTCATCTCTTAGTTAGCAGACAAGTGCCATCCATTTACACACCTTTTTAAGAAAGGAGTTTCATTTCACTGGGATGATCACTACCAAATTGCTTTTCAATAGCTCAAAGATTATCTTGTCAATCTGCTTATTTTATTACATCCTATGCTAGGAAAGCCATTCTTATTATACCTATTAGCTACTAACCATGCCCTAGGGGACCTCTTGGCTCAACATGATGACAATGGAAAGGATTATGTTGTTTAATACCTAAGTCATCCCTTGGTTACATATGAACATAACTATGCGCCTGTTAAAAAAGCTTATCTAGCCATGGTTTGTGTAGCTCATAAATTGTGTCATTACATGTTGAATAATAAAACCATGGTCATTTAAAATGTATATCCACTCAAGTATCTACTATCTAAAATATATTTGCAAGGCAAAATGGCTAAATGGATCATACTTCTTAGTGAGTTTGACATAGAGTATGTCAATCAAAAAGCAATCAAAGGACAAGTTCTTTCAGATAAACTTGTTGAAGCACCTCTCATGGACACACAACCACTCAAGTTTCCATTTCTTGATGAATCTTTCATGACTGTTATTGATACACCCCTTCAAGAGCAGCCCTAGAAGTTGTATTTTTATGGTTTATTCACTATATATAGATCAGGGGCAGACCCATTATTTAGTACACCATAGGGGGATCTAATCCTTAAATCATTCAAAATCAACTTTCCTTGTATAAACAACATGGTCTAGTATGAAGCACTTATTATAAGACTTTGACAAGTAGTGCATTGGACTATATCTCATCTTCAAGTTTATGGTGATTCTTAGTTAATCATCAATCAGGTCACAGATCATTTTTAGACCAAAGATGACAAGTTGGTTCCATATAAAGTCATAGTTGACACTCTTAAAAATCAAATTTCCAACATTTAGTTTGAGCATATATCGAGGGTTAGTAACAAAACTATAGATTCCATGGCTACTATTGGTTCTCTAATTTGACAAATAGATAAAGCTATAGAGTATCAGTTTCTCATCAAAAATTATCAGCACCAGCTCATGAACCTTCAACCATTGCCATGATTTATGATATTGTTGGTCCTAATTCTATTTGGTACTTATACCTTTACAACTATCTTCATGACCAAGTTATGCCACCTAACCTATCTCAAAAACACACCAAATCCTTCATTCATCATTCCACTTGTTATACTTTACTTGGATCCATTCTTTATCATCATAGTTTTGATGGAACTCTACTTCATTGTTTAACTTTGACAGAGTCTACATTAGCATTAAAAGAAGTTCATGGAGTATGTGGAGCCCATTATAGCAATGTAGTCCTATCAAAAAAACTCTTGCATATTGGTTACTATTGGATCATAATAGATGTAGATGCAACTGCATATGTAAATAAATGTGACAAATGTCAATGGCATGCTAATTTTATTCATGCCCCAATAAAAACTCTAAAACTGATGTTGATACCATGGCCATTTTCTACATGGGGACTTGACCTCATTAGGAAGATTAACCTCACTTGATGTGATGGCCATAAACATATCCTTACCACCACTCAATATTTTACTAAGTGGGTTGAAGCTATACCCCTTACTTATGTGACTGGAAAGCAAATTTCCAAATTTATCTTCAACCACCTCATCTTCCACTATGGTATTCCCTCTAAAATTATATACGATAATGGAGGATCATTAAATAATAAATATGTAGACTAGTTATGTACTGAATACAACATCAAATAACACTTTTCTATAGAATATTACCCTCAAGGTAATGGCTAGGCTAAGGCATCTAACAAAACCATTGTCAACATTCTCAAAAAGATTGGAAATGATGTCATTCATAATTGGCACCTCCAGATATTCCCTATCCTTTGGTCATACCATAATAATCATCGTACTCCCATAGGAACTACTCCATACTCACTTGTTTATGGTACTAAAGCCATCCTTCCCATTGAGGTCAAATTTCCTTCACTATGTATCTCTTTCAAGCATGTCCTAGATGATCATAACTATCGAGTAGCTCACCTGTAAGAGCTGGACCTCCTAGATGAGAAATGCACAACCATGCTCAACAATCTTCAAGCATATCAGAATTGATTGAAAGGCCACTATAATCAGCATTTGAAGTATAGAACATTTGAACTTGGTGATCTTGTTCTTAAAGAAAACCAAAATAATACCACGGTTGAGAAGAAACATAAAGGGAAATTCAAACCAAACTATATAGGGCATTTCATCATCAAGAGCATACAGGCTTGCCACACCAAATGGTGATGAATTTCTAGAGCCAATGAATATTATTCATCTCAAGTAGTATTATGCTTGAATGCTAAGGTGTATTGTCTGTAAGGACCATTTTAGTTATGCCTTTTTGTCATTATTATTCTTTGTACACATACCACCCTTATTCATCCTCTTTCCCATATTTACTTTCCATTTCTAACCTATTAACCCAATGTGTTCTAAAGCCTAACCTATTTGACCTTGGTTTTTTTCATTCATTACATAGTTTTAGTATCAAGTTATTTGATTAGTTCATTAGTTGGTTTAATAAATTCAAATAGAGATCATATTTTGGGATAGTGTGATAGAAGTTTTAGTAGTTTCATCCTTCATTTTTTAGTCCTTTCTTACCACTAGTCTTGTTGTTAATTATAACCACTTTTGGGTAAATTAGTACCATTTATCTACGTCATTGTGTCCTAGTTATAACCACCTATGGGAAAACTAGAGGAAATACTAATCCTTGACATACCAACTTGCCACGTCTTATACCATACTGTGTCTTTTTACCAACTGTCCCTGCTTTGTTTGAATTGACTACCACACTAGTCGAATCCCTCCACTATAAGGGTGGAACTACAATGACTTGAGGTCCTATTATGGGACTATGTAGGTAGTGATCAATACTTATTAAGGTTAGCTCAGTCAACCCTTTTCCAAATGCTCTCACCATTTTATGAGCAACCTAAGCCATGCTCTTGCTATTTTTCAAGCAATCTAAGTTTGAATGCTCTCACCATTTTGCAAGCAATCTAAGTTTAAACACTCTTGCTATTTTGTGAGCAATCTAAGTTTGAATTCTCTCACTATTTTGTGAGAAACCTAAGCCATACTCTACCATTTTGTGAGAAATCTAAGTTTAAACACTATCACCATTTTATGAGCAACCTAATCCATACTCTCACCATTTTGTGAGAAACTTTAGTTTAAACGCTCTCACTATTTTTTGAGCTTGAACAATTCAGTGTCTCATCATTCTTGATTGAGTTTTGACACTCCAAAACACTTCCAAAAACATTTCAAAAAATTGTTAGAAAAGAACAAAAACATTGACCACTTCTTTGCCTTAAGGATTTTGGGAACCCTTACTAAGTTACAAGTAAATCACTTGTCATTTAGTTTCCCCATCCTTCTTGGCCTTTTTCTCTCATGCACTTGTCATTTTGCAAGACCCTTTCTATTGTTCTATCACATCCATTTGGTTTGTTTTCCTCAGTTATCACATTCTTTCCATTCCCTGGGAAAACTACATTAGGCCTAAAGTTTTTTATTGGCTATTACATCTATGAAACTATGTAGGTAGTGTCCACTTGCGTAGTGCATATGGAGATAGCTCAGCCACCCCCTTCTTTTTCTTCTATTCCCCCATTTAGTTCATTTGTTAAGTTGTCGCCTATTTTCTAGGGGAAATGTTCATAGGATTTTTTATTACATTATTTGTTTGTTTGTTTCTACTTATTTTGTTTGTTTGTCTACCTATTTATTTACTTTCAACATTGTTACCTTGATTCATTTTATGTGTGTTCATTTGGTGATTACTTGGCCACACTTACACTTGAATCTATCCATATTAATATGTTTAAATTGTCATCATGGTTTCTATCATTGGTGAAATGTTTTTTATTGGGTATTGGATAATGGGAGTCAATCCTTATGCATATTTCAACCAATTATTCATGGTGTTCTATCATAAAGCCTACCATCACATGATATAACAAAACTCAGCTGTAAGAAGTCTATTCAGCAATGGTGGCATCTCTTTGGCACTAACATCTTGATTCACTCCCAATTAGATCTCAAACAAAGTAATTAACCACAAAATAATTTCAACCTTTTTTAGTTTGGATGAGCATCTCCCTACTAGTAGGTTGTTCCAATTCATCATTACCCTCTATGTTAAGTTATCATCATCCTCCACCAAGTTTATCATGTTGGAAATAATCAAGGTCTAATGCTTATAATTGGCTATGGGAAAATCATTGCACACTATCCCATCTGCATTTTTCAATGATTATAACCACCTTTGGGAAAATCATTATATTGTCACCACTTTACTTTTTTTGCCCATACAACGGCATGTTGTTATCTTGTTTGTCTATCTTAACTAGGGAAACTCCATCTTCTCAATAATTATAGCCACCTTTGGGTAAATCATTGTGTTATTGTACCACATTTCCACTATCGGGGTCTAATGATTATAACTGCCTATGGGTAAATCATTACACACCATCCCACCTACATTTCTCAATGATTATAACCACCTTTGAGAAAATCATTATGTTATCACCACTTTAATTTTTTTGCCTATACAAGGGCATGTTATTACCTTGTTTGTCTATCCTAAATTGGGACATCTCCATCTTCTCAATGATTATAACCATCTTTACACAAATCATTATGTTATCATACCACATTGCCACTATCAGGGTACAATGCTTATAACCGCCTTTGGGAAAACCATTGTACACCATCCCACTTGCATTCTCAATGATTTTGACTACTTTTTCACTATCATTATTTTTTTACCCCATCATATTTCCTTTCTTTGGTTCCCTCATTTTGCTTCTTTCTTTTCAAGGGACCATTTTCCGACCTACTTGTGCCAACCATTCCCTCGAGGGGGCATCATAAAGTTAGTTTATTATCATTCTAGTTGTAGGCATGCAAGACCTTTTCATTATTTGAGAATAAATTATTGTTCTTATCGCTTGAAATTCCTTCCAAAATAGGGGCAAACTATACACACCTAAAATTGGCCACTGATAACCTCCAATCAGGCTTTTGGCTAGTTTCCATATAAAATGCACAATTTGGCCTAAAAACATGTAAACACACTAAATGATGTGAAACTGACATATCTAAGAGCTGATTTTGGCTAGGGTATCCCTAAATGGGGAAATGCAATTTATGGGCCAGCTAACTTTGATCAGTCCATTTCAAACCAAAATGCCAATTTTGGACCCATGTGCTCTGAACTGATCTTTCTTATTAAATCTTTTACACAAGACTCATACCTTTGTTATTTGTTGTTAGAAACATCCTAAATGGGAATATACTTCCAATACATTTGATATCACCTTCCAATTCTAATCCAATCAAATTTCGGACCAATAATAGGGCATTCTAATCAATTTGGGTAATTTATGCACAATGTACTGAATCATGCCTAAGAGCTAATTAACCCAAATCAAGGCCTAATAAAAAATTCCCTAAAAACTTGTTGAATACTTATTTTTGGAAATGAATATGGAATATTTGCATCATCAAATGACCTCATTTCTTGGGAAGACATCCCTAGGCCATAAATGCCACAAATATTAGGATTCATGCCCTCCATGCCTCATCAATGCCTTTCATGATACCCTCCATGCCTCTTAATTACCCCTTATTCAAATACCATGATGAGGATAATTATAAATTTTAGTTTTAAAATTGAATTAATCCTTAACCACACATCTCAATATTGAGATGGATGGTTGAGGTTGATTCTGATCAAACCCAAAAATCTATAAATAGGAGGCCTCACAACATCATTTCTAAGCTTAATTAGTTCAAAGCTATAATGCAAGATTGGATCCAAAGGGCTTCAAGAAACTAGTGTTACCATGCCAAATTGATTCCAAGCCAAGCCAAGCCACAAGCTAAAGGTGACAAGAGGAGATGAAGGTAACCACACTCCATTGAAGAAGACCTATTAAAACACAAGCTTAGCAAGCCACAATTATAAAGGCATTTGGAGAATCCAAGGAAGGTGAAAGGAATTCTTGTGTTTTCATTCCATGCTTTTTAGTTGTGCTAGTCATTTGCTTTTGTTAACTAAGTTCTCTCTAATGTCTAAGCCTAGAGATGTTATGTTATTAGTGTGTTTATTTCATTTTATTTTTATTTTAAAACTAACACAATACTAACCATCCTCTCTTGAGTCAAATTCCTAAATCACAAATTCAAACTCAAAGATGTTGTTGTACCCCCTTTTCCACCTTCTTCACCTATATTTTAGATCAACACAATTAATGTGGCCACACGGTCACAAAACCAAAAAGATAAAGGTAAAAAAAATATTTGCTCCTTGGGCTCATCCCTTTTCCAAAGACATTCCTCCTTCAAGTCTCAAGGTTTCCATTTTGGGTGTCCCAAAGCTAACATCTTTGGACATTATTCAAAGCTTGATGGTGAAACAACTTCATCAAAATCTTATGAAAATGTCCTTGTATGAGTTAATCCAAAAATCATCCCAACACCATCAATATTTGATTAGTGCCTTGTAAGCAGTTGGGGTAAAACCTAATGATCCCCAAACTCTTATAGCTTTGGTCAGCTCACTTAATTCCATCTCCTTGATTTCCTTCAGTAGTTCAAAAATTCCACTTCAACACCCTCAAGATAAGGATTTTGCCCTTTTTATTACAACATTTATTAATCAGACTCATGTCAAAAGAGTCATGATAGATGGGGGAGATAGTATTAATATTATTTCCACCCATGCCAACAAACAACTAGCTCATCCTAACAATTACATGTCTCAAACTGATGTGATACTCTACTCTTTTAATGATACCATAGCTACTACGCTAGGTATTATTGTCTTTGTTGTCCCCAAAAATGTCACTCATTTTTGGGACAACCTATGAACTATTTTGGTTCAACAAACTAAAATCCTCTCTCCCCTTTTCAAAAATGATTCTGAGCATTCATGTTCTTCATTTTTTAAAGCTCTTCCAAAAATCTATAGACTCTGCAGGCCAAAATCTACAGACTCAGTTCTATGGACTTCGCAGGTCGATTTCTATGGACTCTACAGGAAAGAAACAAGCTCTCAACTCTTAGGTGATTTCAAGGTTGGTTAAAACAACAAGGTCCAACCAAAAGAGTTCATCAACAAGCTTCTAAGTAAAGACTGAACCATTGAACATTGAACCATTGAACCTTGAACCAAAAAGGTTTAAGGGTTCAATGGGTTCAAGGTTCAACATTGTTGGCAAGAGTTAAGCGCTTCAGAAAAGGTTCAATAGTTTAACCACTTCAAGGTTCAATGGCTTCAAAACACTTATCAAAGAGAATAAGGCTTGAACCATTGAACCATTGAACCATTAAACCACTTTGGTTCAAAGGTTCAATGGGTTCAATGGTTTAAAGGTTTAATGCGCAATTGGTTCAAGCAGACAAAGGACTTAGCCAAATAAAGGGATTGAACTGATTGAACCATTGAACCATTGAACTAAAGTTGGTTCAATCGGCTGGTTCAATTGGTAGATTCAAGGGGCTTCCCCAAAGCCAAAGGAACAAGCGCCCTTACGGAGGGTGGTGAACTAAAGCCAAGTGCCCTTGCGGAGGGTAATGAACAAAGGCAGAGAAGATAGAATTCCTTTGGATTTGTTCAAAGGCTGAAGGAAATGACTAAGTGAAGGAGGCCAAAAGAATTCCTTTGAAAAGGTTTTTCCCCAGGAAAATGACCAAGGAAAAATTCCTTCAGATATTTTGTCTGAAGGAATTCACTCAGGAAGAAAGCCTGAAGAAATTGGAACGATTAAAATAGCTAAGGAAAAGAAGCTTTCCTTCGGACATTTTGTCTGAAGGAAAATCCTGATGGGAAAAAGCCCAAAGCAAAAGTCTATCAATGAAGGAAGAACCACTGAGAGAAGGAGCGTAAAGAGCCAGTAAAGATGGGAATGTAGCCCCGAGAGATTAAATTCTAGGAAGAGACAAAGCTGGAAAACACAAAAGTAGAAAGAGGGAAAAGCTCAAAATATATGTGCAAAAGTAATTTCAATAGGTGGAACAGTCCACTAAGCAAATATTTTGGCTTGCAAACATTGAAGGTGCCACTTGTTTATCTCACTTAGAGTAAAGGAAAAATGGAGAGCTACATAGATAGCAGGAGATAGACTAGATGACCCAAGCCCAAGAGAAGACATGTGAGATGAATCGACACACCATAGTTAATATAGCTGCCCTATTCCAGCATGCCCCCCTAACAAAACTGAAAATGCATTCAAGGCATTGAATACACAACATGGGCCATTCCATGAAACAAAGTGCCAAGTCTTTCTTGGCTGCTATATACTGTAATCTCTTTTATTGTTTTAAGGAGATCTTCCCAATACAGAAGCAAAACTCTACCCAAATTGAAAGGCAAATATTGAGACTTTGAGCTCAGATTGTTGTTTATATCATTTTATCTGAATGAGAAAGCAAGTTGTTTGCAGACTTTGTGCTATCATCGCTTGTATAATTTTAGGAGATTGTTCTTATGTCTGTCTTCTAAATGTGTTGTTGTTTATTTAATTTGGCAAGTAGAACTAGTGGAAGTAATTAGGAAGGTGTCTTGAAGCCAATTATGGAGAGAATTTATGCCCCCATAATTGCCTTTAGTGTGTTTTCTTTCTATTTATGTGTAAAGGACCTTGGGATGACTTTGTGCCCTCATTGTCCTTCATATCTCACTCTTGGGTAGTCGAGGTGGAGACTTTGTGCTACATCTCAATCTGTTGGTTACTACGCCTTTGGTTACCAATTACTTTTACTACCTAAACGAACTCATATTGTTTCCTGCAAGAACACTTCTAAAAGAAGAGAAGTGCCTTCAGTGTTTTCACCAAGATTTTCTCCTCTATTTGTTAACATCATCTCTAAAAAAAGAGAGATGGATGGCTTATCCTACCCCTGGGTGTTATTTTCTGCATATATATATATATATATATATATATATATATATCCTCATATTTTATAGGGAACCTCCCCTTGATGAGATGAGAGATTTGTCCCCTTTGGATGTGGTAAACCTACAACTTTGGATGACTAATCTTCACTTGTTGTGGATGATCAGACCTATTTTGCTCATCAGTACGCTGGTGATAAAATATTCACCTAACAATTTTTTGTGACTCTAATGGGGACACAGTAATTTTGTGCAATTTGAAGCCTCAAGCTTCAAATTGAAACATCACCTATGTCTTACCCATTATCATTATAGCCTTATCCATTTATCCCACTGTGGAAGAATGAGCTTCTCCAGTGCTTTCTCATTGTTAATTTTTCCTCCCAGCTTCGTGCAATAGTTTTTAGCGACTCTATTGGGGATGAACATGTAGTCTAAAGCCTCAAGTTTTAGATTGAAGTAGTCCCTACCCTTATCCATTATAGACTCTGGCAACTCCATTGTGTGTCTTACCTATTATCATTATAGCCTTACCATCTTCTGCCATCTCCATTATATAATCTGGTCTACAAACCAAATCCACTGAGGAAGAATAGCAGTTTAAAGCCTCAAGCTTCAAGCTAAAGTAGGACCAATTCTTTCTCATTTTTATCCTATAATTTGATAGCTCCATGTTATACAAGAAGCCAAATATCTCAAGGTGTTTTTGACCCTATTTTTGAGTTGGTGTAGTAGAGCAATTTTGATTTGTTTCCTCCATAACCTCACCTTCAACAAACTAGGAGTCTTCCTCCTACCCATACCAGGTCACCAATACAAGGAAGAGCTTCTTTTTCTACTATTAGTAGAGCTTTGCCTATCCATACCTCACCAAGATTTTTTATCCCCCCTTTCCATAGCTATATAATGGCAGTTCAAGGCCCCTGGGGTAACTCTTTTGGCCCACTCAATCTAACTCCACCCCTACATGAGCTACCACATAGTTTAATGAAGAATTTCTCCAAATTTTTTGGTGATGGGAGAGTTCACCCTGATGAACACATTACAGCTTTCAACATAGCCTATGATGTGATAGGTGTGGATTATGAAGACATAGCAGTCAAGATTTTCATGGGAACCCTATGAGGTGCTACTGTAGACTAGTTCTACCATTTGTAGGCTAGGTCAATGATTGACTGGGATACTCTTAAAGCTAAATTTGAAGACAGAGTCAAGCCTACAGAAGATGCACATGCTTTGCTAGCCTAGCTCACATAGATGAAGAAGGAGCCTCATGAGCCTATGAGAGATTTCATTGCCAAGTTTGACAAGCTCAGGAATAGAATTCTTGTAATTGCTCAACCAACACCTGAAAACCTCAAATGTTTCTTCATCAACTCACAGTTGCCTGAAATGAGTTTTTTGCTAAGACGTGCTAGCCACATACACCTTGAGGCAACTCAAGACTTGGCTACTGAAGTGGAATATGACCTTATCTTGGTAGGAAAGATAAGGAGAGATCCAAACAGAGGTAAATCCTCTTCATCTTCTGAGTATGCATCTACAGACACCATGGATCAAATGGTGTAAAAGCTAGAAAATGAATTGCTAGCCTTGAAGAGACAAATGGCCAAGGTATGTCTACTCCTAATCAGGATATACTAAGGAGGACATTTTAGAATCAGCCATATCAGGGCAATGTTGCCAAGAATCAAGGGCAGCCAAATCATCTTCCTCCCCCATAGAGGAACCTTACCCTTGAAGCACCTCCAACCAACTCATTAGTTGGATATCTAGAAATAGAACATGATTTCTCCTTCTAGCCTGAATTGAACTCTAAAAATAATGCTAATCTCTTCACTGAGGAAGAAGAAGAATTAGCTAGTGACTCCAACATTAGTTTCCTAAATTACCAGGATGAACCTAGAAGTAAAGGTGAAACATTTGATGGATCATACGCTGTGTTCACTAGGTCCAAGAATCAGTCAGCCTAACAAGCTGATAAAGAAAGAATAGAGGAATGAACTCAGCCTATAATTTCAATTGCTAAGTGGGGAACCACTCTGCCCTTCTAACCAAAGGACCCAGTGACTAATAAAAAGGTAAATATATCAAGCATTCCTACACCTTCTGCTTCAAATTCACAGACCAGTCTTCCCCCTCCCAAAAACCAAAAGGATGAACTCCCATCCTCTGTTCCTAGTTTATTTTAGACATTTGACATAATTGACCATGTCAAGAAAACTAAAATTCAAATGTCTGAATTTGAATTCCTGCAATCCAACCCTAAGTAGTTGGATAGGTTAGTGGAATGTGTGAAGAATAAAACCATCCCTATAGGACCAGCTGTTCCAAAGGTGACTCCCACATCCACCTAGAATAACCTTGTCATAGCTCCTCCTACTACTTCCAGAAGGACTAAACCATTATATGTCTCCCTATTGATAAATGGACATCAACTGAACAATTACATCATAGACTCTGGTGCATTAGACAATGTCATGCCTACTAAAGTAGCTGAATCCCTTGGTCTCACACTGACCAAGACATTTGGGAGATGTTTCTCCATGGAGGAAAAACAAGTGCCACTATTGGGACAAATCAAGGATGTCAAATTTGCATTTTCCACCTTTCCAAAAAAGAGAATCAAGATGACAGTCCTGGTGGTCGATGTCCCAGCCTCATATGGCATCCTTCTTAGGCAAAATTTCTACAAGGATGTTAGAGGAGAATTCAACATAGACCTGTATGAGGTGAGGATCCCTATCAAAGGCATCATGCAGAGGCTACTTACTGAAAAGGAGGCAAAATATTTTGTCACCCAAACATCGATCCCTGAAGCTCAAATTTTATTTGCATCTTCAAGCAGGGGTAACTTTTTTTCCACAGAGGATGTTCCTTTTTCTATAGATGAAAGTCCTATAGCTAGTAATACATGAATTCATTCAAATAAGACATCAAAAGAATTGGTAGGGTGCAGTATAAATGAAAAAGGATCTTCCATCTTTAATAAAGAGAAATCTGATAGAAGATTAGTTTCTGATGATGTTTGGATTCAGGAATTTGATGGCAACAATTCCTCTACCAGTGCTAGAGCCGGGATGGTGTTGATATCTCCTCAAGGAGATATTCTTCCTCCTTCACACAAGTTTTAGTTTAGCAACACCAACAACACTACCGAGTATGAATCTCTGTTACTTGGATTGAAGGTTGCTCAAGATGAAGATGTCAAACTCCTTCATGCCAAAGGAGATGCTGAACCAATGGTTTGTCAGGGGTCTGATGTTAACAATCAAAATATGTGCTAGATTGAACCAATAGAACAACAAGCTATGGTAGTGGACCATACTATTGTACTCCAAATTTAGTAAAATGAACTCTTCACTAAGAGAGCAAAGATTTATGGTTTTTAGATTGAAGACCATGTCTTTCCATGGGGCAAGAAGAGAGAAAAAAAAGGAGTGCACAGGAAATGTGATTCCTAATGGAGAGTTCCATTCACCTGTCACTGATTTTAGGGAAAAAATGGTTTACTAGTGGTTTATCAGGATGGAATGCCATCTTCATTATCTCACAATGGGTAGCATTTGAATCACTTCAATTCTTAAAGTATCAGATAAGTTCACCTACACATATGTACCTTTGTATAGTCTTTAGTTCTATTTTGTGCTTTTCATTTTCATTTTTTTGAGACTTTATTTTTGGGTAGCATGACTCCATAGCCCAATGGCATACTTCAAGGCACCAAAGATTCTAGTTTCTACTCCCCTCAATTATTTCAAAATTCTAACTAAGGGAAGTTCCCCAACTGGAGCTAGCTGTTGTCCCCAAAAATGTCACTCATTTTTGGGATGACTTATGAACTATTTTGGTTCAACAGACCAAAATCCTCTCTCCCTTTTTCAAAAATTGTTTTGACCATTTAAGTTCTTCATTTTTCAAAGCTCTTATAGAAATCTACAGACTCTGTAGGCCAAGTTCTATGGACTCAATTCTACAGACTTTGCAGGTCAATTTCTACAGACTTTGCAAGAAAGAAACAAACTCTCAACACTTAGGTGATTTCAAGGTTGGTTCAAACGATAAGATTCAACCAAAAGAGTTCATCAGCAAGCTTCTAAGCAAATATTGAACCATTGAACCATTGAACCTTGAACTAAAAAGGTTCAAGGATTTAATGGGTTCAAGGTTCAACATCGTCGGCAAGAGTTAAGCACTTCGGTAAAGGTTTAATAGTTCAATCGCTTCAAGGTTCAATGGCTTCAATACACTTATCAAAGAGAAGAAGGCTTGAACCATTGAATCGTTAAACCATTGAACTACTTTGGTTCAAAGGTTTAATGGGTTCAATGGTTTAAAGTTTTAATGCGTGGTTGGTTCAAGTGGATAAAGGACTTAGCCAAATAAAGGGATTGAACCAATTGAACCATTAAACCAAAGTTGGTTCAATTGGTTGGTTCAATCGGTAGGTTCAAGGGGCTACCCCAAAGCCAAAGGAACAAGTGCCCTTGCGGAGGGCAGTGAACCAAGGCCAAGTGCCCTTGTGGAGGGTAGTGAGTGAAGGCAGAAAAGATAGAATTCCTTTGGATTTATTCAAAGGCTGAAAGAAATGACTAAGTGAAGGAGGCTAAAAGAATTCCTTTGGAAAGGTTTTTCCCTGGGAAAATGACCAAGGCAAAATTCCTTTAGGCATTTTTTTTTGAAGAAATTCACTCGAGAAGAAAGCCCAAAGAAATTGGAATGATTGAAACGGCTAAGGAAAAGAAGCTTTCCTTCGAACATTTTGTCTGAAAGAAAATCCCGATGGGAAAAGGCTCAAAGTGAAAGTCCACTGACAAAGGAAGAACCACTAAGACGAGCGTAAAGAGATAGTAAAGCTGGGAACATAGCCCCAGGAGCTTAAATTCTAGGAAGAGACAAAGCTGGAAAAGACAAAATCAAAAAGAGGGAACAACCTAAAATATCTGTGCAGAAGTAATTTCAATAGGTGGAACAATCCACTAAGCAGATATTTTGGCTTGCAAACTTTGAAGGTGCCATTTATTTGTCTCACTTGGAGTAAAGGCAAAATGGATAGCTATGCAAATAGTAGGAGATAGACCAGATGACCTAGGCCCAGGAGAAGACATGTGAGATGAATCGACATGCCATAGTTAAGATAGCCATCCCGTTCTAGCATGGCCCCCCTGATAGAACTAAAAATGCATTTAAGGCATTGAATGCACAACATGGGCCATTCCATGAAACAAAGTGCCAAGTCTTTCTTGGCTACTATATATTGTAATCTATTTTATTGTTTTAAGGGATCTTCCCAATACAGAAGTAAAACTCTACCCAAATTGAAAGGTGAATACTGAGACTTTGAGCTTAGATTGTTGTTCATATTATTTTATTTGAATGAGAAAGCAAGTGACTTGCAGGCTTTGTGCTGTTATAGCTTGTATCATTTTAGGAGATTGTTTTTATGTCTATTTCCTAAATGTATTCTTGTTTATTTGATCTAACAAGCAAAACTAGTGGAAGTAATCAGGAAGGTGTCTTGAAGCCAACTATGGAGAGACTTTGTGCCCCCATAATTGCCTTTAGTGTGTTTTATTTTTGTTTCTATGTAAAGGACCTTGGGATGAACTTGTGCCCTCATTGTCCTTCGTATCTCACTCTTGGGCAGTCTAGGTGGAGACTTTGTGCTACATCTCAGTCTGTTGGTTACTACAGCTTTGGTTACTAGTTACTTTTACTACCTGAAAGAACTGTTGTTTCCTAAAAGAACACTTCTGAAAGAAGAGAAGTGCCTTCAGTGTTTTCACCAAGATTTTCTCCTCTATTTGCTAACATCATCTCTAAAAAAAGAGAGATGGATGGCTTATCCTACCCCTGAGTGTTATTTTCTATACACACACACACACACACACACACACACACACACACACACACACACACACACACACACACATAGCTCTTCATATTTTATAGGGAACCTCCCCTTGATGAGAGGAGAGATTTGTCCCCTTTAGATGTGGTAAACCTACAACTTTGGATGACCAATCTCCCTTGTTATGGATGATCAGACCTATTTTTCTCATCAATACGCTGGTGACAAAATATTCACCCAATAGTCTTACATATCTATATAGGTCCTTGCACAATTCTTGATCTCTTTTATGTTGTAGAAAGAGAGTTCCAATATAACATACTACTTGAACAACCTTGGATACATGCTATGCTATGTATACCCTCAAATTTGCACTGTTGTGTCATGTTTGAGCATGATGGACAAGTGCATGTTATACCTACTGACCCACCTCTGTTTAAAACATGCAACATGACTTATAGTCCTAATGATGTTCTCATTCCATTGAAGACATCATCTTATCTGCATGATACTTCTGAAGCTTCCACATGTTCCACTACCTCAGTTACATAGATACTAATAACACAAATTATTGACAAGGATCCCATGGAGGAAACTTTTAAACATTTGTCACTTAGAGAATATCATTTGTTGATACTCAACATGTTATACACTCCACAAGAGTATATAAAGCTTAATATGTAACCAAATTATGATCCCTACATTGGGATGGTCATCCCTTATGGGTCCCCTAACCTTTGAAATAATTTCACATATGTGAGAATTGATCAAGCTCCCATTGTCGACAATCCATCTTCTTTGCCACAACTATTTAGCTGTGACTTCTTTCTTAAGAAATCCTAGATTTGCTCACACCTATCTCTATAGGTGTGCCTATAAAGGATTTGGTTTGGGTTGTTATGAGCAAGGTGTCCATATGCCTATTGAATATCCCACTCGCAAAATCATTGAAAATGTCAAAAAGAGGCATGAAGTGGGTTATGAAGAACCAACTAAACTCACCAAAACTTCCCATGTACCCATCATTGAAGAGCTAGTCTCTCCTTCTCCACCTTCTTCTTCACCATCACCTATCAAATTGGAGGTATCTATACCTCCAATTTTTTTTTCAATAAATGTCATCCATTTAGGGCCTCTCACCTATCACCAAGGTAAGGAAACAAGGTTACTTCTTCTTGTTCATTCTAAAATAATTGATGAAGACTCTCCCACTATTAATGCTATCCAATGTCAAGATGATGATGTTATTCTCACATACATGGGTGCATATGATTCCTATATCCAATGATCACTCCCATATGAAACATAAGCTATTTTAAATGAATCAACCATTGACATCAATTTTTCCTCTCATGATAACCCCCACGTCCTCAAGATTGGCCAATCTTTGGATTCCTCTAAGCAAGCTAATTATGCCACATTTCTTAATAACCATATCAAAGCCTTCACTTGGTATTATAATGACATACCTAGTATTTACCCCTCTATCATCACCCATAACATTGTCACCAATTGAGATGCTAAATCTATTGAGAAAAATCTTTACAATATGCATCCTTGTATTTCTCTCCTTGTCAAAGAAGAGCTCTAATGCCTCCTTTCTATAAACTTTATCCAACCCATTGACTACCCATAATAGATTTCTAATATTTTTCCTATCACAAAATCAACTAGGGGAATCCATATTTGTATCAAATATCATGAATTAAACCTCACTTATCCAAAAGACAAATTTATATTACCAAGTATTAACCAACTTATTGATTTAACAGCTGGCCATGAGATGCTATCACTTATGGATGGGTTCTTAGGATATAATCAAATCCTAGTTGCTCCTGAGGATCAACATAAGACAACATTTATTCCCCATAGGGGACTTTTTGTTATCAGGTCATGCCTTTTGGTTTGAATAACACTGGTGCCACCTATCAATTCACTATGACTTACATCTTCCATGATCTCTTACACAAAATTATGGAAGATTACATGGATGACTTACTCGATAAGTCTAAACTTTGCCAAGATCACTTTAAAATTCTCAAAATCATATTTTCTCATCTCCTCTTATATAATGTTTGAATAAACCCAAAAAAATGTGTCTTTGGTGTTATTTTTGGTAAGCTCTTAGGCTTTATTTTTTCTCTCTATGGTATTGAGGTTGACCCTGCTAAGGTTAGATCAATACTAGAGATGCCTCCACCTACTAATATCAAACAACTCCATAGACTGTAAGGCAAACTTTAGTCAATCCACCACTTCATCTCCTAGTTTTCATATCATTTCTAACCTTTTCACCATCTCCTTAAAAATTATGCCTCCTTTTATTGGAACACATATTACCAGGAAGCTTTTGATGCAATCAAACAATATCTCCTTTCCCCATCGATTCGTATTCCAACTAAGGAAAATCAGCCTTTCTACATTTATATCTCTATAACAAACTATTCTCTAGGTGTTATGATTTCACATCAAGATGATCACCATTGAGAACAGGTAGTTTACTACATAAGCCACACACTTATTGATTATGAGACTAGATATACCCATACCAAAAAACTTTGCCTCACATTGGTCTTTTTAGCCTCCAAGCTCCATCATTATCTCCTAAATCATAAAATCTATGTGGTCACCCATACTGATCCCCTCCAATACATGCATTATAAGCCAAATCATAACCAACATGTATCTTGGTGGCTCATGCTCCTTTTTTAATTTGACTTGGAGTTCATTAAAAAAAAGTCTATCAAAGGGAAAACAATCATTGATCAATTAGCTTCCACCACTTTACCTGACAACCAACCTTCAAACCTTGAATTCCCTAATGAATCCATCATAATGCTCTCCACCAATGACACCTCCTATCAAATGATGATGTTATTTGATAGGTTTAAATGTCAATATGGTGGGGGTATGGGTGTCATTATTATTCCTCTAGATGGTGAGCCTATGCCTTTATCATTTAAACTAGATTTTGAATATACTAAAAATATGGCTAAATATATGGATTTGATATTAAGGCTTTAAATGTCTCTCTTATTGAGTATCAAATCCATAACCATTTTTTATGATTCTTAGTTAGTGGTTAATTAGTTTAATGGTCCCTACCTATGCAAAAACAAAATTTTGTAGTGGTATAAATATCAGGTGGATATGCTATTGGGATCATTTGACTCTTATCTCTTACAAACCATTCCTTGATCTACAAACAAATTTTCTGACACAATGGCTTCACTTGCCTCACACATACCCTCTTCATCTTCTTCCTCGAAGATCTATGTCACTATGCATCACTTAACATTACCCATCAACTAACATCCTTTTTATCAAAAATGTAACATCTAACCCACATGACTTATGCTACAAGAAACTCATGGATTACCTTTCCTTTTCTATTACCCCTTCTTATCTCTCCAATAATGGGATACGTGCCTTCATAAAACATACTTCTCATTACACTATGCTAGGGGGACTTCTCTACAAGGAAGGTTTTGATGGTCTCCTCCTTAGATGCCTCACAAGTACCAAGACTCCCTTCGCTATTAAGGAAGTCCATGATGGGGTTTATGGTGGACATTTTAATAGTCACATAGTTTCCAAGCATATCTTTTGACTCAGCTATTATTGGTAACACTCCATCAATATTGCATTGATTACATTCAACTTTGTGTCAAATGTTAATAACACACTAACCTCCTTCACATTCTGAGTCATGCCTTACAAGTCACCAAATACTTCTAGCCCTTCTCCCAATGGGGCTTGGATTTAATTGGGGAGATTAATCCTCATTCATCCCTCCATCACCATTTTATCATTTCTACCACTAAATACTTCATGAAGTGGGTCGAGGCCATTCCTCTCATCTCCACTAAGGCTAACAAAATTATTGACTTTATCAACCACCACATGATCTGTCCTTTTGGTATCCCACATAAAATTATAATAGATAATGGTAAATATTTCAAAAACAAGACTGTCTAAAGTCTTTGTGATACATTTGGAATAAAATTAAGCTTTTTATCACCATATTGTCTAAAAGAAAATGGATAGGTAGAAGCTTTTAACAAAATATTGACCAAAATTCTCATGAAGGTAGTCAATGATACATGCAAGGATTGGCACACACACATTCCCTTTGATTTATGGGCTTACCACACTAGCATTTAAACCCCTACAGGTGTTAGGCCTTTTTCCTTGGTGTATGATATGGAGGCTATTTTGCCTTTTGAGGTTTAGATTCCTTCTCTTCATATTTATTTAAAATATATACTTACTAATGATGAATTTTACCAAAAATGTTTTGCTCAACTTGAGTTACTTGATGAACACCATCTCATAGCCCTCAACCACCTCCAAATCTATCAAGAGTGTATCAAATGTTCTTACAACAAAAACCTCAAAGAGTGAGATTTAAATATTAGAGATCTCATCTTAAAATAAAATCAACATGTGATGAACATGGAGAAAATAAAATAGGGTAAGTTTGCTCCTAATTGGCTTGGACCCCACATCATAACTCATAGGTATGGCTCAAGAACTTATCACTTGTCTTCTCTCAAAGGAAAGCCAAAACCTAAGCCTTTAGATGCCTTACACCTATGACCATTATTTTTTTAACCAAGCATCACTTCACCTTATGTTTCACTTGAGCTCGTCCCTTGAGTACCCCTATTACATTCATCTCCCTTCCTCTTAACCCTTATTCCTAAACACTTAGTTAACTTACGAAGTGCTATGGTTTTGCCCTCAAAGTGTAAAACTCCTAAGCCTCTATAGTTTTGTCCATGAATAAAAGAAAAAAAACAAAAACAAAAATAAAAACAAATTGGATATGTGACAAGTTATAATCTCTCATGTCATGATTCTCAACATAGACTGCTCCCTTGAATGAAAACTACGTAACTTCTCTTTGCTACTATTAATAGAATACTCCCTTGAAGGACATCTATTTAAACTCAAAAACAAATTCTTAGACCACTCCCTTGAAGGATGGATAAGCCAAGATTTATTCTCATAGGGAAATATAAATAAAAATCTTCTCATATTGATCAGCTTCATATGACCTCAGCACATATAAAATCCCATTGTAGGCTTCCCACATTAATCAACTTACATAAACAAAAAAAATAGCTTTAAGTCATGGACCTACCTATAGTCACCCTCGAGTCACCCTCAAGTCACCCATAGTAAGGGCATATCATCCCCACTTCGAAGGTTATACTACCCAAACACTTTCACTCATTTTACCCTTTTTCCCTCATACTCTTTCAAGGGACTTTGAACTCACTTAACACAAGGTGAACACGATGCTTCTCTAAAAAATAAAATGGTCCAATGATGCAAGGCATGAAAGAGGCTCATATTCTTGAGCCTATTTATGTTATGAATAATGGTCTTTGCCAGTACATGAGCATTATATCTCTTTATTTTCCCATCCAAATCATATGTCAATCTCTCTACTAAGATTAAAATGTCATACAAACATTATCAAGCCAAATCCATTTATTTTTTGCATACACCATCACAAATATGGAAACATTCAGAAATAAATAACATAAACAACCTATTCATTTTAAAAATACACCATCACAAATATGGAAAAATGCTAAGATGAAGCTAATAGACCAATTATGCATATACCATCACACATATGAGAAATGGTAGTATAACTCAACTAGCACGCATAAAATTAACATAACATTCAATAATCATCTACATCAACATCATCATCACAATAAATGCATCTCAAAATCATAATACATATACATATATATATATATATATATACACACACTTAACATACATGTACATCAAAATATCATCACAATATCATCTCTCTCTCTCAAAATATACATCTCTCCTCTTCAGCTCGTAGGCCGGTGTGCATATAACATATATAAAAATAACAAAATTGAGCACTTAGAGTGCTTAAGGCTCTTCACATGGTTGTGAAGAAGCAATGTCATCACCACTCTCTACCTATCTACATCTATGTGAGCTAGAAGCCATGGCATGTGTCACTGATCTCTCTTTCTCTCTAAACTCAAAATACCTCTAAATCTATGAGAACTCCCTAATGTCCCTCTCATAATAAGTAATCTCATCAATGGTAGTAGTATACCTCACTAGAGATATAGTCTGTGGTCATCCCATCACACCTATTGAAGGCCCAACCTATACTGGTCCCTATGGTGGAGGAGGAGGAGTAGCCTGACCTATTGCTCTCAAATTATCCCTCTCTACTGTTAGTGCAGTAACTTGACCCTATAATACCTTGATCTAGCCTTGTAATACCCTAAAATAGCTCTATAATGTCACCACCTATCCCTATAAAACTAATACCTATGTATGAGCTACATCTTGAGCCTACACTACTACATCCTATCCTTGTATCGTTGCATCCTGGGCCTATATAGCTGCATCTCTCTCTCTCTCTCTCTCTCTCTCTCTCTCTCTCTCTCTCTCTCTCACCAAACCCTATAAGTCTAGTGGTGGCTTCATAACCTCAACCATGGGATGTAAACCTATCCACCAAGCCATATATGCCATTATGTACCCTAGATCTACTACACCCATCCCTACTGGTAGCTCCTCAAAATCTATCCCATCTATCTCTTGTGCCAAGGGTAGGGCTACCTCTATGTCATCCCTCTTATATTGAGGGAAGGTAGGAGGTACATCTTTTAGAAAGCTAAACTATCTCCTGACATGCGTTATGAGTATCATCTATATCTCATTAACTCATCTCCCTCTAATATCAAGTAAGGTATCCACACAATATTTATAGGGATCAATCCCTCTATCATGCACCTATAATAATTAATATCATGTACTATGCCTTTTACTTGGGTCTGGGCTATACCATCTCTTCACCATCTAAACCCCACCCTAAAACTAGCTAGAATCATGGTAGGTAACCCCAATGGTTGTATTACCATGATATGCTCATATTACCAATAATGAATTAAATTCTTGACACACAAACTATATCACCATCATAGTCTCAAATCCCATAGCTCTATGTATAAGTATGCCAAAAACACTAGTCCCCATGTAAATACAATCCACTAATCAACCATCTATGACAAAACACCTGTCACTGTAATCAAAAATCTCTCACCATCTGCATTTGGTAATTCATACACTATTATCCCTATCATCATCAAGATACTCAACCAATGTTGCTCCTCATTAGTAATTATAGTGGCTCGTAGGCAAAGCTCACTAAGTGATAGGTCATCTCACTAACATGCTCTCTAAATAATTTCACCATGTGAATACCATGCTCTTCTCTCAAACATAAGAAGAGCTCCTTACCTAGGAGAGACAACCATAAAATCTTATATACATCCACATAGGTCACTGTTAACTCTTTGACTGATAGATGGAAGGTGTTAGTGGTGTGATCCCACTTCTTGATCAATGCTATAATCAAACTCACATCGCATGTGACTCTAGAATATCATCACACTCCCCATAAACCTATGGCTATCATGTGATCCCACTCATTTGGGGTGACATCCCTCCTCATCCACATTAGCATTTTTGATAAACGATCTCATAACATTAACTCCATCCTAGCCTGCATCCATACACACACAACTTAGGTCACATACTTTATAATATAACCTACCAACACCTTTTTCCCTTCTCCTTAGGAGAACTACATTGGTCTGAGGCCCTCCATCATGCTATGTAGGTACCAATCAATCGACATGGGGTCTTCTGAGGTTATCTTGGCCATATACCCACCTAACTATCTAACCTACTCTCCCCTCTCGACCCTAGGCTTCATTACCTCTCTCTTTACCTTAGGCCTAACTTCCTATCATGACTCTAAGCCTCACAACTTATATCCCTAACCCTCAACCCTATCACCTATCTTTTTTAACACCTTTTAACCATACCTTAGAAATTTTTCCCTAGGCTCTAGGAGAACTACATTGGCTTGAGGGCCTCAACTAGGCTATGTAGGTAGCACTCAGTTAACATGGGGTCTTCTGAGGTTAGCTCAGCTATTAGGCTAGTTGATTACTTCAATTAGGGATCAAAATTGACCTTTTATCCTATTTTTGGGTCTTTAACAGTCATCAACATCACTCTTGTATGTTGACATTGGTGCTTAGTGTTAGTCAACATCAACAAAAACCTACCAACATTAGTACCATGTCGGTTGATGTCAATGGACCCTATCGACATCAATGACTAGTTCAACCCTAGGGTTGAATGACCTATCTCCCAAAATTCACTTTTACCATAAAAACCTACCTCCAAACTCATCTAAACCTACCCACCCCACATTTACTACCCCCTCAACACCTTTTTTGTGCCCAAACTTTAAATTTAGCCTAAACAAATAAACTAACCAACTTAAATTTAAAATTAACTCACAGAGACTCTTACCTCATATATCCATCTCCTCTAGGCTGGAATAGATAGCTCTTATAGTGGCATGGCTCTAGATAGGTCCCCTCCTATCTCTATCATCTTAGTCATACTTAGAGCTCTTTTTCTCTCCAATAAAATATTAAAAATGAGCTCTAGTGGGCCACCAACCCCCTTTTTATTAGGTTTGGTCACCCATCGATGTCGGCATACTTGACCACTAATGTTGACACTTTTTCTCATCGATATCATCAAATTTGCCCTAAGACACTGATGTTAGCACTATTTACTATTGACATCAGTGATGTCACTGACATCAACACCATTGAATTAGACTTTCCACCAATAACCATAACTCTTTAGACTCTACTCATAATTTGGGGAAATTTGGAGATCATGTAGATCTCCATAACCACAAAACCCAACTTGGAGATCACATATATCTCCCCAAACATGACAACCACCCTTGGATATCACTTAAATCTCCACCCATAATGAATTTACTTGGTGATAATGAATATCTCCTCACTCGTTGACAGTTTTACACTAACCTTGCATTGCTTATCTTGACTGCTTATGCTATTTTGCTATAGTTGGCTATTGTACACATGTATGTATATTAGGTGTTTTAAATGGATACCAATCTTGTCTTGTCACTTGCAACCCTTTTGTGTTTCCCAGGGGCACTTTCTACCTCAGATATCTAGCACACATGGACCATTATAGCTACAACTTTGATTATTTTGACCTTATCAACTATCACTTACAAGATGTGCTTTGGTTATTTCTATTTGAGTCCTCCTCCACCTTACCTATTTTAGCTATTTTCAACTATATCTTGTAGTAGTATATGTACAAGTAGTGATACCATGGTCTCCTCCACTCACACAATTCACTTCCTATCAAATTGATACCTAATTTTATTTTTTCCTTCATCGATTCTTATTTTAAGGGGGGACACCTCATCCAATACTTGGAGCATCTAACTCCTATTTTTGTCTTGCAACTTGTTAGTGAAAACTATAAGATAAAAAGGGGAAAATGTATTCACCAAAATTACATCACACACATGCATAACTTCCTGTGTCAAAACCCCCCCTTAAGCCCATTTTTAATAATAATAATTAGCCTTCCTAACCCATTCTTTTATCCCTCACACATTTAATTAATTTAAAATATTTAATTAAGTTAATAAAAAACCCCTTATGCCACCTTACCTAGCCACCTCATCCTAAGAATAATTCTCATTTAATGAATCACCTTAAGACTTAGTCCCCTTATCCTAACTACCCAAGCCTTGTTCTCACCTCAAAACTAAATTCTTAACCAACTACATCTTTTTTAACCTCCTATTTATACCATTTTTTAATAGATACCACACTTGGCACAAGAAATAATAGAAAATAGGCTAAAGATAGTAATTTGACCTATTCTCATGTTGCTGACATTGATCAACCCATGATCAACATTAATGGGATCAACGACATCAGTTATATATGCCAAACTCTAAACTAATGTTCAGGTCAATAGAAATTTAAAAAACTCATTCTTATTTGCATATAGGCTTTTGACATTCAAATTTTGACATTTTGGCTTACTATTACCTTTCATAAGTCAATCCAGATTAGGAATCAAGCTCTTGAGAATTAGCAACACTCATTTTTTCTATTCAGGGCATCGATTTAGCAAGCCTGATAGGAGCCATCCATTTGACACTTATCATTCAGTCACCACTATAGCTAAGTACACTTATTTTTTAAGTCTATAAGCAATTAATTTGAAATGACTTTACATCTACTATTCATTGCTTTACACATTCTTGATTGAACCCTCGTAAAGGAGTTATAAAGCTTCCTCGCTTGCTTCCCCTAGTTCCAACACACCAAACCTCTAACCAAATCCATCCAAACCATACTCTCTCTCACAACTCTTCCCAACCTTCTAGACCTGACTAAAACCATTTCTTAGACCCATAAAACCATTTTAAAATCTCTTAAGGAATTATTTCCCCTACCAAGCTTGGTAGCGTAACTGATATTAGCCACCTCCCTCACTGACATTGACAACATAACTGATATCAGTCATACTTCCCAACTGACCTCGGTAGCCTAACCAATGTTGGTAACTGTGTATTTCTAATAACTCTTTTAAGACCTACCCAAATAAATTATAGAATATGAACTGAATATACTACCTGCCCTTTGTTATTTTCTATTACACTTAGGTTACAAATAATGGTAACATTATCTCTCTTTTTACTCTCTCTTGTCCTCTCTCTTGGTTATTTATTACTCTTTTGTCTCTCAAAAGTGGATTGTCATCTCTAAGGAAGTTTGACACTTCCTGGAACAAACACGTAGCTTGACAACCCACTCATATATCTACTAACAAATATTTTTTGGTAGTGTTTTCTTACTTGCAGGTAGTCTTCCCTAGCCAAAGAGGAGTGCTCACAACATCTAGATATGACATGCAAACTAATTCAAGTTCATTCTAATCACTTATCCCTATCCTTTATTTTTCTTTAGACTTGAAATAGATGAATTTTAGTGAAATAGATCTATCATTACTTTTGATAATTGCATGAGATCTAAAGAAAAAAGAGAAAGAGAAAATATAAGAAAAATAATAAAAAACAAGGGTCATGTAACGGCTAGTCCTTGTAATAAAAATTATGTTGTTAATTGTCTTGATTTTTTTCCTTGTCTCTATTGTATCAGTTGTAATAAAAATTATGTTAAATTTTTAGGACATTGAAGAATAAATAAAATCATTTAAAAATTAAATTGTAATGTAATAGAACAAAAATTGCATATTAGCAATGGGTAATCATTATTATTAAATATAATGCATAAATAATATAAATATAAGAGGTACAAAAATAATCCATAAATACATAACAAAACATAATTAATTAACTTTTTAAGTCAAATGGATAAAAACCTCATTTTGACACCTACACAAAAAACTTCCATTGCATGCTTGTAAAGGCATGGTATGATCAATAACAACAACATCATCATTAGAATATCTAAGCAAAATAATAGTCTTGAAGGTGCCAACCAATTTCACTCTAATGAACACATATTAATTACAATAGAAATATAAATATTTTTAGTAAGTTATATTAATTTTAATTAGTAAGTTATGTTTTTTAATTACTATTCAAAATTTAAATCAATCATATGCAAGTATTTGATAAATTCCATCAATTTTATATACCATAATATCACCCTAAAGAATATTCCATCAATTTTATATACCAAATTTTATATATTAGAATAAATAAAATAAAACAATGTAATTGAAGAATATAATAACCTGCCTTAACAAAAACTAATAAAAAAATACCTAACAAAAAATATTTTAAAAACATCTCAACATATATTTATGTGCACCTCAAAGGGTTCATGAAGTTTATTTGATTGTTAACATATAAAGTAAAGGGGAGTACACAAAATAGATGGAAAGGGAAAAGATAAAGTTATTGGTATTGATCTAGGAATAACATATCGATAAAGTTATTGTCTTGGAGTATGAAATCATGATAGAGTTGAAATTATTATGAACGATTAGGGAAATAAAACCACACCTTCTATGGTTTCTTTCACCCCTAATGAAAAATCTATGGGAGATGCTACTAAATTTTAGATTTCCACTAATCCTTTCAACATAGGTTTTGATGTCAATAGACTCATTAGAAGGTGCTTCACTGATCTTAATATACAGGATGACATTAAACTCTATCCTTTCACCATAGTCATAGGAGAGAATAATAATCCTATGATGAAAGTTGCTTATAAAGGTGAAAATAAGCTTTTTTCACTCAATTAAATATCATCGATGGTGCTGATGAAGATGAAGCACATAGTCAAAGACTACTTGAAGTGTGATGTAAATAATGCAGTGATTACTATGCCAACTTATTTTAGTGACTCTCAAAAGAGGGAAACCAAAGATGTAGGTAAGATTGTATGACTTAATGTGATGGTGATGGTTAAGGAACCCACAGATATAACAATTATGTATGGTTATGGTTTTAGTACAACATGCCAAAAAAGAGTTCTCATATTTGACTTAGGTGGAGCAACATTTGATGTTTCCATTCCAAAACTATATCCACTCATGTAGGGAATTTACATTCACAATAATATTTTTAAGTTATGTGAAAGTGTATATAGCTATTTATACCAAGTTTTAGCATTATGTATCTATTCATGTAGGAATTATACATTCAAAATAATATTTTTGAGTTATATGAAAAGCAAATTTTTAGGTTGTTATTAAGTATTTAGTTTCAATGGTCTTAGGCACAAAATTGCTTAATTTTTTTAATACATAAGACTAGTTTAGATTCCAAAAGTTATAGTATTGGTTTAGTGATAATATTTTATTTTAACAAAATGCCATAAAAATATAGAGGAAAAATTATGAACATGCCAAATCCATTGAGGACAAATCATCAAAAAATAGATCCCCAAAATGATGAAAAAAGCATATAATTATATAAATTATAGTGAAGTATAAAATTAAATAAAATTAGTGTATGTCGAACACATATAAATTTTGAAGGCAAGAGAGAATATCATGAGTAATACATCTACTGAAAATATCCAAATATTTGCTGGCATAGTGTTGCCATTGATGTCATTAATATCAAAGTGTATTGGCATAGTGTTGACATTATTTACATTAATTCTAGATGTGAAAGTAGTTACCATGAGAGATAAAGGTATAGGTACAAGTGTCTTATATCTTATTGGTTGATGTTATGTTAAGGTCATGATGTGGAAGTAACATGTCAAGGCATCAAGGTGCTTATAAAGCCTTATCTAGACCTTGTGAGAAGATATGTATAGGTATCATGGTAAAGTAAGAAAGATTATTAATATGATAAGTTTTTTGGCATTGTATGGGCTTGAGGGTTAGGTGTAGAAGCCTTCATAAGTATTTTAAGACATGTCTTTGAGGATAGGTTCTTAAGTAGCCTAAGCATAGTCATGTCATGAATGAACATGTGCATGATGAATATGAAGAGGTTTGTACAGAGGTATGACATTTGTTGAGGAACATGTAATACATGTGATTAAGGTGTATAAGCATAAAAGAGTGTTTCAATATCATTTGTCAAAGTTGTCAAGTGTTTTCACCTAGTAAGAGACTTCAAAAGGTTTATGCATAAGATGCTTAGTATTATTCATTAAAGAGCATGGTGACCTAATGAGATGGATGCACATAGGAATAATAGGTTGTATAGAGTTGTTTGAGCATGAATTTTAGGTATTGGATTACTCAAGTGAGTCTCAGGGTGAGCCTATAGGGGTAGGACCAATAGTCCAAGTTTACAAATAGACCATTTCTAGACCCTACCTGACCTAATGAGGCATAATGAGCTATTATCAAGACATATGAAGGATGATTGAGATTAGTTTATCATGTGATATATTGTGTGATCATGCTAGTTAATTATTGATGGCTTTAAAATAGGTTTAAAGGTCAGTGCAAGACCTAATGAGGTGTGAAGACTAAAGTGTAGAAAGCAAGATGATGAGAGCATGTCTAAATGACGTATGATATTTAAATTTCAAGATAAGAATGAGAATTTGAGAATTATCAGTGGTGTGATAGATTGTCTTAGATGTGTTGACCAAGTTTTAGGTCAAAATTTGAAGGTTTAGGCTTGAAAACGTGTTCTAAGGTCTTTCAAGTGTATAGAATGAAGAGTTATCTACCCAAGAAGAGTTTAAAGTGTTCATTGGCACATGCAAAATCTGCATGAGGACCTAAGATATTCATGTTAGATGGGTAAGGGTCTTATCTCAAATTTAAAGGCATTGGTTTTTAAAATGAATGGCTAAGCTTTATAAATGATTGTTAAGACTAGAAGATGGTTTAAACCCTCAAAGAACCCTAATAATGCCCTGATGTTAAGGATATTGGTAAAAATTGACTAGAATGGTATAAAATGGATATATAATTTATTTAATAATGTATTTAACTCTCTAAGTCACCTCTAGGTGTGATTGAGTCTTTAGGTGAGTGAGTGGACCTTATAAGAAAGGCCTTATTTCTTAGAAATATACTGTAGTAGACATAATTAACCAAGTCAAAGTATTCAAATCAATAGAGGACATGGTTTGAGAATTTTAGTTTGTGTTCATGGTGGTTTATGGATATGTTTTATCCCTTAGGTTTGCTAAACTGATCATCTAAGATAACCTATTGCTAATAGGCCTAATGGTGCAAACAATGAGAAACCTAGGCAAAAGTGAGAAAGTGAATAGGGATGTGATATCATGGATGAGGGATGAATCCAAGTGTATGGAGAAATTTTTCAAGACCTATAAGACATTTTCATAAAGAATATAAGTTTTGGAGGTCAATGAATATGATGGAAAAGTTTCCCACAAGTTGACTTGTATAACTCGGTGAGGTTTGTATACAGTGAGGTTATGAGATCAGTCTAGAAGACCAGTATTGTAATTTGAAAATGGTATAATTATATTTTATATTTGTATAATTATCTCATAATATCATTCACATACATCAAAATTTAGTTCATTATCACCATGTCTATGTTTGAAGGTAAATTGGTAGATTTGGGTAAGCAAGTTACAGAGATGAGTTTAAGACTCTATGCCATGATTTAATGTATCTAATACACATTATGTTGTTTTTTGGTACTTTAATTACCTACATATGATTTTAAAAATATTTTAAGTTAGTATAAGAGGTTGGAACATTGAAGCCAAAATGGCTTGTCTAGATGAGAGATGTATAAGAGAGAGAAGATCATGAGATTAGTCTGCAATACCAATAATTTATATTAGAGCCTATGAATTTTTTTTGTATTTTATTATATAATGTTATAGGATCATTTTCATGCATCATAATTCCTTATCTATGTTCTTTCAGATGTCACAAGTTTAGTTTTCCATGACTATGTTTTGAGGCTAGTTGGCTGTTCTAAGTGGGCTATTTGTAGAGAAGAGTTTAAGCATGTGTACCCTAAGTTGAAGCATATAGTGAAGTTTGTGATGAACTTAATGTCATTAGGTTTCTTAATATTTTATTTATTTCCATGTTTTTTTATAAAAATTGTGTTTATACTTGAGTTGTTCAAGACAAATTTTTTGTGTATACACAAGCCTATTGTGAATAGTTTTTTAAGAAGGGGTTCAAGTGGTGGTTGGACCTAAAAGGTGTTTTGGACCTAAATTGAAGTTTTATAAGGTATATTTGAGTAATATATGAATTAATAATACTATTTTTTTACTTTTTAAGTGTTTCAAGGAAGACAAAGTGTAAAGTACTCTAATGAAGGCCTGATTAAATTAGGTCTCCTTATGGCCTAAAAGAGAAATTTATATATTAAGTTATGACCAACTTAATGTATTAGTTATTTAATATTTTAACAGTTTATAAGAAATATTATAAGGCTAATTAAATTTTGAAAGTGTGTATGAAATACCAAGGTGTGTGATAGCAAGTGACTTGTATAAGAGCAAGACTAATTAGGCTTATTTGAGTAAGTTAGAGAAGAGAGTGTGCAAGTGAATAAAAGAGCACAAAGAAGAGAAGAAAGAGGTAATGTATACCATTATAGGGGTGTATAAATATATTAATTAATATATAATATGAGGTCTAATTATGGATATCAAGGTTATATGACCTAATTAGTCTTGAAGAGACCTAGTAGAGCGAAGAAGCCTAGAGGCAATTTTGAGAGGGATAGAAGTGTGTGAAGAGTTGAAGAAGAGGACCATCATCTATTTAAGTTTGAAATAATGAAAAATATTGAATTCATAAATATAATTGGCTAAGTGGGTTCTTGGTCAAGAGGTAGCTGAGTTGGTGTTGAGTTACTAAGGGAGTTGGTGCTTCCTTTCAAGTGGGTGCTTGCTAAAAGACTCTATCAAATTGGTGCTTGATAGACTGGGGTTGGTGCTCCAAGTTGAGTGGGTTCTTAAATTAATTTGATTCATTAATTTATAGGAATATTTTATAATATATTTTTAATGGGTTTTATTCCCCATGAGGGTTTCCCACTTATATGATGTGTTCATACTTACTATGTGTATATTCTCATTACTATATTGCTAGACTAGTTGATATTGTTCATATGATGATGTTGTTTGATGAATGATTAGAAGATATATTAAAGTGAACTTAAAAGTTTATAATAAGACTGATTCATACCCACCTCTTAGTTATTATATATTCAACAATTGGTATCAAATCAAATCTTTAGAGATATACCTAACATCCTAAAGGTGATTCTAAGAAGCACACGCATAGAGTTTGATGATGATAACAATGAAGGTATTGGATTCAAAGAAGACCAAAATGAGAGTAAGACCTAAAAGGTAAATTATTTACCTAAGAATAAATATTTGATTGAGAATAAGAGGTATGACAAGGATGATGAATAGGCCAAGTCAACAATCAAGCCTAAGTTGATAGTCAAGCCTAGAAGGATGTTGAATAATACTCAGTCTTGTGAGAGTATGGAGATCTAAATATCCTAAATTTGTGTTGTTCTAGTACCCTATGGAAGGGTTGAATCAATTAGGCTTAATGTAGACACTCATTTTAAAGTGGAATCATGGTGGATGCTTGTTGAGCTTTGACGAGTGTTGTATGTCAAGAAGGTATGAAGACATGTTGAAGATTGTTGAGTCTGAGCTAGAAGTGTGGTCTTTTGGAATGTAGAGAGGTAATTTTTTTTATCTATTTGTAGTTGATCTTGATATATGTTGAGATTAGGTATTATTACCAAAGTGATTGATCTATGTTGGAGCATGGTATGTGTGTACTATTTATTCATATGTTGAGCTAGTTATGAGAGATAGTGTAATCATGGTGATTAGGTTGATGTCAAATAGTTATTTTGAGAGTGGTGTCTAAGTGAGAGAAAGGTCAATTAAATTAGAAGTAATTTATGTCAATGAACATAAGAGTTTTACATTGATAATAATTTTCATAAGTGGTGTGAGCATGGAAGGCACATGTTATGGTGTTAAAGATGTTCATATGCATTAGAGGCTTGAGTTTAGTCATGGCATGACAAAATTATGAGAGAATTAATCTGAGTGATATATTCAAGGTGATATTTTTGAGCATTTTATTCTTTATTGATTAGTAATCAATAATTGATATCAAGGATCATCTTGTGAAGATGCATTTTGCATAAGGTGGATATCAAAGGTGAATAGAGATAATTGGTAGAGTATAAATGGTAGTGATTAGGTGCATGAAAAAGTTATCACGATGAGGTTTGTGCCATGGTGACTTGAGAAAAATCAAGGAGAAATATTTATTAAAGAATAACATCTGAGATATCATATGTAATAATGTGAGTGATATTTTATATAGCATGGAGGACTAGATTATTCCCTTGGAATAATATCTTTGATTATAGATAGACCTAATAGGCATAGTGGACAAGCATTGATTTTAGAGATGTTTTATGCTCATAGGAAATAAGTGTGATTTCTCTAATCATTTGAAGATAACCTTTGGGTCATACATCATAGTTTTATATGCTTGGTATACCCTGGTTATGTGCGGTGAAGGTGATCAAGTAAGATAGAAGTCTACTAGACAGTAAACTAGGTGTTTTACAGACCTAATGATCAATGAACTAATATAACAAGGGTTTTCATGTTGTAAATGGATTAAATATGTTTATAGATCTAAGAGGATGATATAATGAGTCTTTAATGGGTGACTTAAAAGTTATAATGATAAATGGGGATCTATTTAGATAATTCATGAGCTTCAAGAGCAGGTGTGTAGTACAAAGAAGGTATGAAAAATCATGAAGACAAGTTGGATATCATTCATTTGAGGCATCAAGGTGCATAAAAAAAGGTAAGTAGTATTGTATAATTGAGTCCATTTGAAGAATATATTTGATAGATAAGAACAAATGAGATATCCTAGTGAGTTTGAGTCATATCAGTCATGTCAAGGACAATATGTATTGTATTATGATCAGTGTTAATTTAAAGATTATGCTTGATATAAGGAGGATCTTGGTAGCTCTAAAATTTTTTGTAGTTTTTGAGAATATGTTCCAAATAAGGAGAATGAATGGTTCCAGGATTTGTAGTGTGTATGATCCTTTATCATTAATGTCAAAGGGGGATAAAATTTCATGAAGGAAGTTTTACCAATTGGGGAGAAGAGATTAATTAGACTATAATGTGTTTTGCCATCAATTACAAAGGGGGAGTTTATTAGCATAGTGTTGTCACTGATGTTAATTTGATGTCATTAATGTCAAAGTGTGTTGGTATAGTGTCGTTATTGATGACAAATATGATAAGTATTTTCCATGAGAGAGAAAGGTACAAGTCCAAGTGTCATATATCTGCTTGTTTGATGTTATGTTAAGGTCATGATGTGGAAGGAATAGGTCAAGGCATCAAGGTGTCTTGTAAAGCCTTATCTAGACCTTATGAGAAGATATGTACAAGTAGAATGGTGAAGTAAGTAAGTTTAGGCATGTGAGAAGGTGTTTGGAATTGTATGAGCTTGAGAGTTAGGTGTATAATCCTTTAGAAGTGTTGTAAGATAGGTCTTTGAGGACAAGTGCTTAAGTAGCCTAAGCATATTCATGTCATGATTGAACATGTGCATGATGAGCCTGAAGAGGTTTGTGCAGAGGTATGAAATTGGTTGAAGAACATGTAATAAATGTGAGTAAGGTGTAGAATCATCAAAGAGTGTTTTAAGATTAGTTTTAAAATTTGTCAAGTGTTTGAACCTAGTAAGAGACTTGAGAAGGTTTGTGCATAGGATTCCTAGTCTTATGCATGAAATAACATGGTGACCTAATGATGTGGATGAATAGAGGCATAAAATTATATATAAAGTTGTTTGATCATGCATATGAGGCATTGGAACACTCAGGTGATTCTCAGGGTAAGCCTACAAGATTAGGACCTACAATCTAAGTCTACAACTAGACCATTTCTAGACCCTACCTAGCCTAATAAGGAATCATGAGCTATTATCAAGACATATTAAGGATTATTAACATTTTTTTATCATGTGATATGTTGTGTTAGCATGTGATTTAAGTATTGACAACTTTAAAAGAGGTGTGAAGGTCATTTCAAGACCTAGTAAGGTGTAGAGAATCAGGTGTAGAAAGTAAGATGGCGAGAGCATGGCTAAATGAAGTATGAAATTTATATTTCAATATAAGAATGAGAATGTGAGAATTTTTAGTGGTGTTATATATTGTATCATATTTTTTGACGAAGTTTGAGTTCAAAATTTGAAGGTTTAGACTTGAAAATGTGTTATAAGGTCTCTATAGTGTATAGAATGAAGAGTTATCTACCAAAGAAGGTTTTTCAAGTGTTCATTGGAATGTGCATAATATGCATGAGGAATTAATATATTTATGGTAGATAGGTAAGGGTCCTATATCAAAGTCATAGGCATTGGTTTTTGAAATGAAGGGCTAAGCTTTATGAATGATCATTAATACTAGAAGATGGTTTAAACCCTCAAAGAACCCTAACAATGACCCAATGTGAAATATCTTATTAAAAAAATCCTATAATGGTCTCAAATGGATATATAAGTGATTGGATCATGTGTTAAACTCTCTTATTCACTTCCAAGTGTGATTGAGTCTTCAAGTGAGTGAGTGGACCCTATAGGAAAGGCCTTGTTTCTCAAAAATTTACTGTGGCAAATAGAGTTGACCAAGTCAAAGTATGAAAATCATTGGAGGAAAAGAATTTAGACTTTTATTTTGTGTATATGGTGGTTTATATATAGGTTATATCCTTTGGGTGTGTTAAATTTGTCATCCAAGACAAACTATCGCTAAAAGGCCTAATGGTGCAAATAGTGAGAAACCCATGCAAAAGTGAGAAAGTGATTAGGGATGTGATATCATGGATTAGAGATGAATAAAAGTGCATGGAGACATTTTTAAAAACATATAATACATGTTAATTAGGAATATAAGTTCTATAGGTCAGTGAATATGATGGATAAGTTGCTCACAAGTTGACTTATATAGTTCTATGAGGTCTATATATAGTGAGGTTGTGAGATTGGTTTGCAAGATCAATATTGTAATTTGAACATGGTATACTTATATTTTATATTGGTATAATTATATATTAATATCATCCACATGTATCATAAGTCTATGAAAGTGTCTACACAAGTGTTCAAGGTCATTATCACCATGTCTATGTTTGAAGGTAAACTAGCAAATAAGGGTAAGCTAGTTACACAGATGAGTTTCAGACTCTATGTCATGAGTTAATGTCTATAATACACATGATGTTGTTTTTTGGGACTTTATTGACTTAAAAATTCTTTTTATAAGCTTGTAAATCATTATAAGAGGTTAAAACTTTGAATCCAAAATGGCTTGTCTGGCTGAGTGAGGTCTGAGAGATAGAAGATCATGAGATTGGTCTGTAGTATCGATAATTAATAATAGATACTGTGATAATTTTATTTAATTTTTTTATGAGTATATTTTAGGAGAATTTTTATGCATTATAATTCCTTGTCTATGTTCTTTCAGATGTCAGAAGTTCAAGTTTTCATGACTCTATTTTGAGGCTAGTTGGTAGTTTTAAGTGGGCTACTTGCAGAGAAGAGTTTGAGCTTATATACCCTCAGTTGAAGCATATACTAAATTTTTTATGACCCTAATGTCATTAGGTGTTTTAATATGTTATTTATTTCCATGGTTATTTATAAAAATTATTTTTATGCTTGAGTTATTCAAGACCAATTTTTTGTGTTTGCACAGGCCTATTGTGAACAATGTTTTGAGAAGAGGTTCAAGTGATGGTTGGACCTAAAAGGTGTTTTGGACCTAAATTTAAGTTTTATAAGGTATATTTTAGTAATATATGAAGTTATATTTCTATGTGTGTATTTTTAAAGCATTTCAAGAAAGATAAAGTGTAACATGCTCAATTGAAAGCTTAATTAAATTAGGTCTCCTTATGGCCTAAAAGAGCATTTGGTATATAAGTTGTGACCCACCTAATATATTTGTTATTTAATATTTTTAATTTTTTATAAGAATTATTTTAAGGGTAATTAAATTGTGCAAGTATGTATTATTGACCAAGGTGTGTGAGAAAAAGTGACTTGAATAAGAGGAAGACTAATTAGGCCTATTTGAGTAAGTTAGAGAAGAGAGTATGAAAGCGAATAAAAGAGCACAAAGAAGAGTATAAGGAGGTCATGTATACATTATGGGGGTGTATAAATATATTCGTTAATATATAACAAGAGGTTTGAGTATGTAGATCAAATTCATATGACCTAATCAATCTTGAAGAGACCTAGTAAAGCAAAGAAGCCTAGAGGCAATTTTGAGAGGGATAGAAGTGTGTGAAGAGATAAAGAAGAGGAACATAATCTATTAAATATTTAAATAAGGAAAAATATGGAAGGTATAAGTCTAATTTTTTGAGTGGGGGTTTGGTTAAGAGGTGGCTGAGTTGGTCCTAAGTCACTAAGATAGTTGGTGATTCCTTGTAAGTGGGTTCTTGCTAAAAGACTCTGTCAAGTTTGTGCTTGATAGACGGGTTGTTTGTCCAAGTGAGTGGGTGCTCAAATTAATTTTATTCATTGCTTTATAGGACTAGTTGTCCAATATATGGTTAGTGGGTTTTATTCCCCATGAGGGTTTCCCACTTATATAATGTGTTCATAGCTTCTATGTGTATATTATCATTACTATGTTGCTAGACTTGTGATATTACTCATATGATGATGTTTCTTGATAAATGATTAGTATATCTATTGAAGTGAAATTAAAATTTTATAAGGACACAGATTCACCCCCCACCCCTCTTGATGATTGTATCTTCAAAAATATCCATAATTATACAAAGTGTGTAAAACACATAAAAGACATGATTTAAAATGGTACTATATTGAACTTAAGTGTTGACATTATGATGAATTCACTTCAAAAACTATATGTCAATAAATTTCATATGACATTGAAATATAATTTTTTGATAAATGTCAATGTTGTTAACACTCCTTAACATCACATACAAAAGCCTTTAGGTAACACCATAAAATAATATTATCTTGAAAAATGGAGAGAATGACAAGGAAAATGATCCATTTATTGTGTATGGGCCAATGGATAGGAAAGTACATCCAAATTAATAAATTATTAGTTGGTTAAATAAAATTGAGTAGATGTCACATCCACAACTAAAACTTAATCATTAAAAAAAGTCAAATTAAAGAACTAGCCAACAAAATGATGACACATAGATGGACACTAAATACATAACTTAATGTTTAAGTAATGACACATGTTATAGAGTAGGACATACCAATGTCATATCACTTGTAAATGTAAATTCACACAAATGTTTTAGCCTAAGTAATACATGAACCATCATTTTACTATTCATTATAGAATATATCATTAATAGAAAAATATATGGTTATCTATGTGATTATCTATCTAGAATGATTAAAATAATACCATTATACCATACACCACACCAAGAAGATAGACATCCTTTTATACTATAAAACTTGGATGATAGATTTTCTTATTGATATTGAGATGAATCAACCTTTTTACTTTTAAGGGTTACTTCCTCTGCACTTTATATAACTATTCATACATTTTTTGTAATTGTAAATTAAGATAAGGACAAGAAAGGATTTTATATCTCACATTCCCTGTATGTGAGATTTGTATGAAATTGGTAGACATATATTGACATTACTCCTTTCTTAATATATCATTTAATAATTCTACATATATTATTTAAGGCACACTTAAACACACTTAAACATTATATGTGTGCTTGATATACATGGCATTCTTTTTAGGATTGTTACTCAATATTTAACTTCTAAGTTAAGGCATGATATTTAAATATATTTGAACAATATTAATTAATAAATCAAAGGTTTAATACATAAAATTATTAGCAATAAAATTATAATTAATAATAATAAGTTTGAAAATATTATGCTTATGAGGTTTAAATATAAATAGTTATGGGCCCCTTTTATTCATTTTTGCACCATCTCAAAAACACTATAAATAGCTATTTTGTATCACAAATAGTGGGTTATATTCATTTTTAAATAATTATATATCTCATGGGAAATATAAACTTCTATCATTGCTACATGTGTTGTAGCTTTTACAATTGTTGAGAAAGAGCAAGGTCACCTGATGTGATGGAATGATTGATTGAAAAAGCATTGTAAGGTCTTGTGGACAAGGTATTTTATGGATGGTAAGTTCTCAGCTCCTAAATTTATTTTTTTTGAAGCTAAATCATCTAAAAAAACTTTAGGTATGTAAATATTTTATGTCCAACAGAACTAACAATTTTGTGTGCAACAATGTCACTACTATTATAAACATGATGCCTCCCCTAATGGCAATGCTTCAAACAAAATATATTTATAAAAGGTAATTCATTAGAAATTAAACAATAATTTTGTATTTATCTTTTAATTAGTAAAATTGAGGCCTTTTTTCCATCAAAGTTGTCATTAAATTGGATACTGATTCCACTCAAACACATGAGATTTGTGGTTAATCAGATAATTTGTTGCATCATGAAGACATATTGTTAATAAGTTTAATTAAATATAAACATAGAACCTTTATTTTTATTCTTAATCAATTTTAATTTATATTACATTCTACTCCTATTTTTTTGTTGCATCATGAAGATATGTTGTGAATAAATTTGTTTAAATATGAACACAGAGCCTTTAATTTGACGTTTAGTCAATTTTCATTTCCATTATAGTCTGCTCCTATTTTTTTTACATCATGAAGACATATTGTTAATAAGTTTGTTTAAATATGAACACATAACCTTTATTTTGATGCTTAAACAATTTTCATTTCCATTATAGTTTGCTCCTTTTTTTTCTGCATCATGAAGACATGTTAATAAGTTTGTTTAAATATGAACACAGAACCTTTATTTTTATGTTTAATCAATTTTAATTTCCATTACAGTTCACTCCTTTTTTTGTTGCAACATGGAGACATGTTAATAAGTTTGTTTAAATATGAACATGAAAGCTTTATTTTGATGGTTAATCAATTTTGATTTCCATTATAGGAGGATTGATTCCACTGAAACACATGAGATTTATGGTTAATCAAATAATCTATTGCATCATGAAGACATATTGTTAATAATTTTGTTTAAATATGAACACAAAAACTTTATCTCGATGCTTAATCAATTTTCATTTCCATTATAGTCTGCTCCTATTTTTTTATTGCATCATGAAGACATGTTGTTAATAAGTTTGTTTAAATATAAAAACATAACCTTTATTTTTATTCTTAATCAAATTTCATTTCTATAACAGTCTAATCCTATTTTTTTTGGGTATCTATCTTTTGCTCCTATTTTTTTGGGTATCTATCTTTTGCTCCTATTTTTTTTTGGGTATCTATTTCATGTTACAAACATTTTTTAATGTTTAGAATTAAATTTTTGGGGATTATTTTACATATTTACACATTTTTAATTTTTTTTTTCAATTTAAATTTATGAGTTTAAATATCACATATTTTATATTTGATAAGAAATTTTATTTATTTAATTAAAATGTGTCATGTTTGCTTTCACTGTAAATATTCTAATTTCTAAAATCTTACATAAAGAATTCTGTTAATCTAAATTTGTTCCAATTTTTTAAAATTTTAATGTTTAGAATTAAATTATTAAGGATCATTTTAGATCTTCACATAATTTTAAAATTTGTTTTCAATTTAAATATATGAGTTGCAATATCACATATTTGATATTTGATAAAAAATTTTACTTATTTTAAATTAAAATGTGGCATGTTTGCTTTTCAAAATAAGGTGCATACACTATAAGTGTTCCAATTTCAAATATCTTACATAAATTTTTTTATTAATCTAAATTTGTTCCAATTTCTAAAATCCTACATAAAGAATTATGTTAATCTAAATTTGTTCCAATTTCTAAAATCCTACATAAAGAATTATTTTAATCTAAATTTGTTCCAATTTCTAAAATCTTACAGAAAGAATTATATTCATCTAAATTTTGATCAATGGAAAGACAAATCAATAAAAAATAGTCACATAAATTCAGTTAATGCCAAGCAAGCACCGCCTCTAGGTTTTTAACTTGAGGTGAAAATGAAAGATGATAAATAAAGAAAAAGTTTGGATGTATACTACTTAAAATATTAAAAAACAAGAGGAATGTTAGCTTGATTTACATATGCATGGTGGAGGAGGGGGGTTATCCTGCATCAATTGAGCTTAAGAATATGGAAAAGGTGGTCAATTGAAACCCATTACCTTCACCTTTTGAAGAATGCACCACCTCTACGATAGGAGGAATGGGGCAGAGGTGGAAGTGGAAGTGGAGATGTTGAAGGGAAAAATATATTAGGAACAATGATAGGAAGCATAAAAATGCAATGGAGGAGAAAGTTGACTGGGGTTCTGAGTGTTGTGGCATTTTTAGTTGAATTTAACTTCTCATAAATGGTGACAAGCATAAAGATGAAGACTTCCCACAATAAGTAAATTAGCAACTCATATTTGTCCATGGTGAATGATCAATCCCTCATAGAAGAATAAGCAGTAGGAAAAAAATGTTGGGGATCAACCAACAATAGATTACACTTATGAAAGTAATAAATGCAGAAATAAATCAGATAGACAAGTAACTAGAATGATAAACAACAAGAACAAGAGATACAAGAAATTATCATAGTGTGCTCCTTGGTGAAGCTTTTAGCTCCATACCCTAACAATCTCCCACTTAGAGATAAACAGCTGCACCAGTACCTGTGCAGCAACATCTTCTAGCTCCTCCATCTTCAACTCAATCATGAAGACAAACAGAAGTTGAATGAAGATTCAACTTCTCATTTGTAACCAGCTTGGTTAACATATCAACAGGATTCCTATCTGTATGGATCTTCTCCAGCTTCAACTCACCATTTTCCAATACCTATCGTATGAAGTGATACCTTAGCTGTATGTGCTTTGTTCTTGAATGAAAGGCTGAATTTTTAGCCAAATGGATTGCACTTTGACTGTCACTATACAATCTGCAACTCTCATGCTCCCTACCAAGCTCATCCATGAACCGTGTCATCCATATCATCTCTTTGCTAGCCTCTGTGGCTGCAATATACTCTGCTTCTATAGTTGACAAGGCAAAAACCTTCTGCAACTTAGATATCCAGCTAACCGCCATTCCACCTATAGTGAAAACATAACCTGTAGTGCTCCTCCTACCATCCAAATCACCTGCCATATCTGAATCTACATAACCATGTAGAGAAGTATCTGAACCTCCATAGCACAAGTGTCTACTGCTGGTTCCTTTTAGATATCTAAGGATCCACTGAACTGCTTTCCAATGTTCCTTACTTGGATTGTCCATATACTTACTTACAACTCCCACTGCTTGGGCAATATCCGGTCTAGTACACACCATTGCATACATCAAACTCCCTACTGCGAAAGAATATGGAACCTTACTCATGTACTCTACCTCATCACATGAATTAGGACATTGTTCTTTACTCAACTTAAAATGTCCAGCCAAAGGTGTGCTTACTGGTTTAGCATCCTGCATATTAAACCGTTTCAACACCTTGTCCACATAATCTTTTTGAGACAATATCAACCTGTGATTTTTCCTATCTCTCTTAATGCTCATGCCAAGGATTTTCTTTGCTGCTCCCAAATCCTTCATAGCAAACGTTTGAGCTAATTTCACCTTAAGCTCAGAGATATCCTGCATGTGTGATCCTGCAACCAGCATATCATCTACATACAACAATAGAATAATATATCTACCATTATCAAATCTCTTGAAATACACACAATGGTCATATTGACACCTACTGTAGCCATGCTCATTCATAAACCTATCAAATTATAAATACCATTGCCTAGGAGCTTGCTTGAGGCCATACAAGCTTTTCTTCAATCTGCACACAAACTTCTCCTTACCCTTGACCTCAAAACCTTCCGATTGTTCCATATAAATTTCCTCATCCAAATCTCCATGAAGAAACGTTGTCTTAACATCTAGCTGCTCAAGATGCAAATCCTCAAAAGCAACCAAAGACAATACAACCCTTATAGAAGTCATTTTAACAACAAGGAGAAAAAATCTCACCAAAGTCAATACCTGGCTTTTGTGTAAATCCTTTTACCACCAATCTGGCCTTATATCTCATCTGTCCATTCTCACCTTCTTTCAACCTGTAGGTCCATCTGTTCTTGAGTGTTCTCTTACCAGCTGGCAATTCAACCAAATCCCATGTTTGGTTCTCTCTTAAGGACTCCAACTCCTCAACCATGCCACGCTCCCACTGACTCTTGGACTCCACCTGTATTACTTCTTCAAAACTCTCTGGTTCTCCACTATCAGTTAGCAATATGTAAAATAAAGAAGGAGAATATCTAATTGGAGGCCTACTCACCCTTTCTGACCTCCTGATGGGTGTCTGAGACTCGTTCACAACACGCTGTCCACCCAAATTCTCTGACAGTGACCAACCTCTGTTACCTTCAGACCTGTTACTAGCTGACGCCGGTTCTGTCTGACCGACCTCAGTGCCTGTACTGCTGACGTCGGTCTCTATATGGCCAATGCCAGTTTCTGTCCTGTCGACGCCGGTTCCTAATCTACCGATGTTGATCTATGTGTTTTATTGCAAGTGATTATTTCTTTTTCCCGCAAGCTCATATTGGACCTTTACCTCATCCAATTCTCCATTGCTCTGCTCAGATTGATTCAACTTCCTTAGCTGATCACAATACATCACTCTTTTGTTGAAAATAACATCACGGCTCCTGATTACCTTGTTAGTTTCTAGATTCCACAATCTGTAACCAAAATCATCTGAGCCATAGCCAATAAATGTGCACCTCATAGACTTAGCATCAAGCTTCTTTCTATTTTCTTTATCTATGTGCACAAAGGCTTCACAACCAAAAACTTTGAGATATGAGAGATCTACCTTTTTACCTATCCATGCCTCTTCTGGAATACCACCATCTAGAGCTGTAGAGGGACCTCTGTTAATCAGGTATACTACAGTGTCAACAGCTTGTGCCCAAAACTATAAGGGCAAGCCAGCATGCAATCTCATACACCTTACACTCTCCATTATTGTCTTGTTCATCCTTTCAGCAATTCCATTCTGCTGAGGTGTCCTTGGAACCGTCCTTTACCTACGGATTCCATGCATGTAACAATAATCTCTGAACTTATGACTTCAGAACTCACTGCCATTGTCTGATCTCAAGCACTTTAATCTTTTACCTGTTTCATTCTCAACCATAGCTTTCCAAATCTTAAAAGTCTCAAATACATCAGATTTTCTTCTAATACAATAGATCCATACCTTCCTTGTAGCATCATCTATGAAAGATACATAGTACTATGATCCTCCAATGGAAGTACCTGAGCTGGTCCCCACACGTCTGTGTGAACAAGCTGCAACTTATTCCTCTTCTTAGTAGACCCAGTCTTGAGAAAACTAACCCTTTTCTATTTTCCAAATACACAGTGCTCACAAAACTCTAGATCTATGCCTTTTAAATATGAAAGCATACCTTTATACTTAAGAATTGACATCCCCTTCTCACTCATGTGGCCAAGCCTTGAGTGCCACAATTTAGCATCCACATCGGAAGTAGATAATACAGAAGGAGATTTTTTAGTAACACAATACACAAATAGAGAGTACCTTCTCTCTTACCTCTGGCCATAACAAGTGCACCCTTGGTCACCTTCCAATATTCTGCTATGAGAGTTACTGTACAACCCTCATCCCCTAACTTTCCTACAGAAATCAAATTTCTCTTCAAGCTAGGAACATGCATCACATCTCTCAACACCCATGTGTTGTTGTTCTGCATCTTCAGCTACAATTTACCTTTTCCAATTATTTTACAAGGCTCATCATCTCCTAGATACACTATTCCAAAATCTCCATGGATATAGTCACTAAAATATTCCCTGTTAGGGGTAGCATGAAAAGATGCACCAGAATCTAACACCCAAGATTCTATATTATTATGCAAAGAGAAAATTAAAGCATCTTGTGCAATACCTGCAACCTTGGCTTCTTCCTTTCCTTCATGCTGATTGTCCTCCCTAGGCTTTGACCAACAATCTCTGCTTATGTGCCCCATGTTTCCACAATTCCAGCATTGTGGCCTTCTGCCATTTCTAGATTTAGATCTGCTTTCCCCTTAGATTTGGATCTTGATCTACCTTTCTTGCTCTTCTCTTTTTGCCTCCCCCTGCTCTCAAAACTTAAAGCATTCCCAGATGTCTCTTTTATGCTTTTCCTACGAATTTCCTCATTCAATATAACACTAACAACATCCTCTACTTTCAAAATATTTGATGCAGATGCAGTATTGCTAACTGCCATTACTAAGCCATGTCAGCTTTTAGGCAAAGAACATAATATTAAAAGAGATTTTATTTCATCATCAAACACTATATTCACTGAACTTAATTGATTCACAATTCCATTGAAATCATTCAGATGAGTAGAAATAGATCCACCTTCATTCATATGCAAATTAAATAACTGCTTCATAAGATATACCTTATTAGAAGCTGAGGGTTTTTCATTCAAATTTGCTAACGTAGTCATCAACTCTATCATAGACTTTGCTTGTGATAAATTAGATATCACAGTGGATGCTAGACTCAGTCTCATAGACCCCAGAGCCTTTCTGTCAAGAACTTCCCATTCTTCATCCTCCATGTCTTTGGGCTTCTTTACAACCCCACCTAATGGTAAGTAGAGATCTTTTTGATACAGATAATCCTCTATCTGCATTCTCCAATGTTGGTAATTTTTGCCATTAAACTTTTTCATTCTCAGTTTACTTTCATCTGTCATTGCTTCTCCCACTCAAACAGAAATCCCTACAGAAACCCCTGTGAGAACCTGTAATCAATACACACTACATAGATCTGAACCACCTGTTAGTGAACCTGGCTCTGATGCCACTTGTTGGGGATCAACCAACAATAGATTACACTTATGAAAGCAATAAATGTGGAAATAAATCAGATAGACAAGTAACTAGAATGATAAACAACAAGAACAAGAGATACAAGAAACCACCCTGAAAACTCGTATTAACAAACTCTTTACAAAAGGAATACAATTGAAGAAACTTCTTTCTTCCACACCTCTCGTAGATGTATAGATCTCTCAATATATCTCTATTCCTCAAGATCTCTCTCTCTTAAGAACAATCAACTCTAACAAGCCTGGATTGATTCAATTCTATACTGTTCTTCAACAACTACTATAATAATCCACACAAAGCTAAGAAGATCTGATTCTACATATAGAATTAGGAGACTTGAGCATGCACTTGCAACAAATAGTTAAGCCTCTTGAATAAGGGCTCTAAAAAAAATAATACTAATAATAGAGACGCGAGCTTAAGACTACAACTTAAACTCATCATGTAAACACTCGCTTTTGTCCTCAGAAATAGCTTTTTGGATGCACAGGTAACCGACGTCGGTTCCTGCTGCTTGCCTATGACCACCACCGGCCGACCTACTGCCAACGTTGGCACCTTTGCAACTGCACCTGACCGACGTCGGTCACTCCTGATCGACGCCGGTGTCTGTGTAGACTCGAAACTGTCATAGTGTGCTCCTTGGTGAAGCTTTTAGCTCCATACCCTAACAAAAACTGAGGAATTTTTTTTTATTAACCTAAATCACATTGGTTAGAGGTGAATGGAAAATTTGTTACAAAACTATCACTAGATTCTCATGAAATGAGCATCATGTGTTCTTACTATTAGTTATGCTAAGCCATTGTCAAGTTCAACAAGTGTTTGTGGCATATAGTTTCTCCACAACCACTCTCATGTGGTGTCTCATTTCATAATATAAGGTGGTACGGGGTATTTAGAAATTGTGCCAACATGCATAATGTCTCTTATATTTATAAAGATAGACTCGAGTTCGTAGCTCTTCTTATTGTATGAAATTTATTTCCCTATGACTTAGTAATCAAAATTGAAGTGTTCATCTTAATTTTAAGTTGAAGATATTTATTCATCTAATCTTTTCATGATGAAAAGTTGAAGGAAATAGTTGTCTTTCAATTTATAAAAATAAATGATGTCGATAACAAAAGGGACATTTGACCGATTGGATCATAATACACTTCAACCTATCCCTAATGGGTAGTTTGCAATGTAGTATCTTTCAAGCCAACAACTGAGCATTGAAATCAACTTTTGATCTCCAAATTTGAGCAGTGAGTTTTATCCAATACTTTTCACTGAATTTATAGTTCCATTTGATGTTGAAGCGAGGCTTTAAAGGTAAGTCAGGAAGTAATTGGAAGTATATATTGTTTAAATGATAAAAAGGAAAGGATAAGAAGCCTCAATAACTAGTCTTTAAAATAAATACATTGGACAAGGGTACATAACTTCATAAATAATTCCAACGACACCAAAGATTACAAAAAAATCAATTTTTTTTAATACTTATTACTCAAACCAAATAAAGTTTTAATAGAATGCCATGATAACCAGATCAACATAGAAAAATACCAAAGATCTCCAATGCAACAATCTCCCTTATTAAATAGAATATAAGACTATTTAGGATAGCTTAAGGCAATAGGTTGGCCTTGATAATAAATATATTTATTCTACCAAATAGAAGAGGTGGAAAATATGAAACCATGTTAAAAATAGGCATCCCTCCATTTTAAGAAGTTGTAGGTATATTTCCAAGCTTTCCAAATAGATTGTAATGGTGGTGAAGCTTTCACAGAGAATAGTGAAGCATGAGGAATTTTTTCCAGCCATCCCATTGACTACTTTTACCTTTAAATGAGGCTAGGATAATTCTATTTTGTATAAGAATCTTCCATGGTTATTCACCTTTGATGGCTCTAACAATCCATTTGGCCACTAAATAGACCTATTATGTTTTTGGATCTATTAGCCCCAAGCCACCTTTACATTTGGGCTCAATGTAGTGAGTCCATGATGTAGATAGAAAACCAATGTTACCATCTCATTTAGCTCAAAGGAACTGTCAGATAATTTTAATTAAGTCCTCATATTAAATTTTAGAAGGCATCTAACAAGATGAGTAATAAACATATGTGGTAAGAATTTTTTTTTGGCTACTTGGATTTTACCTACCAAATAGAGGAATTTATTCCCCTAACTAAAAAGTTTGTTCTTAACTCTATTGAGGTACCAATTCTACATATCAGAGAGAGAAACTCTTAAGACCAAAAATTATCCCAAGATACCTCATAATTTTTTCATGTTTAATTTATTTCCATTCATGAGGTATCCATCAAGGAATAGACCTATTTGAGTCATCAAAAATTTAGTTTTATCATGAACAAGCTTAGATCCTAAAAATTCACAATACAGTTCTAAAATATTCATTGTATGAGAGATATATTTTTTAGAATTTTTTAAAAATAAAAACTGTCATCAACATAGTGTGAATTAATTACAACAACATTATGAGGAATACAAATTTCTAAAATTAGATTCATTTTTTTGTCATATTGAAGTAGATAACCCAAGATATCAACTATAATAACATAAAGGAATGGAGCTAAAGGACATCATTGGCTGATGGATCTATGTAAAGGAAATAAGTATGTCATCATATTGTTAATAACAGCATTAGCATCTTGAAATAACACTTGAATATGAGCTTGATTTTTTCGACCGAAACCTAACCATTGTAACATTTTAAGCATGAAACTCCAATGTATTTTATCATATGCTTTATCAAAATCAAGTTTGATCAAAATAGCATTTTGTCCCATTTGTTGAGCCCATTCAAAAGTTTCCCATGTGAGAATAATATTGTCAATAATATATCTACCAACAAGAAACCCCATTTGTTCAACTCTTATAATTCCTTGCACCATTGGTTTAATATTCATATCCAAATATTTTTCAATAATTTTATAAGAGGTATTAAGAAGCATGATGGGGTGCCAACTAGAAATAGTATCTTCATTTTTCCATTTAATGATTTTGATTAAATGCCACCATTAATGTTTAGATGTTCATCTTAATTTTAAGTTAAAGGGTATTTATTCATATAATATTTTCATGATGAAAAGTCTTAGGAAATAATTTCCCTTCGATTATGTATACATGTCATTAAAAGTATGAACTTTGGGGTTAACTATGTGACATCAAAGTTAATTTTCTTTAGACTCTAGAGCTCCTTGTGTGACTCTGGAAATGTTTTTGTATTGAATCTAAAATTATTTTTGTGGCTCCGTCACTGAATTTGTATAGACTCTAGATCTACTTGTTTAACTCTGGCACTCCCTATGTGATTTCATAGTATTTTTTGTATTGACTTTGGAACTACTTGTGTGACTCCAACGCTAGGTTTTTAGGGACTCTGGAGCTACAAGTGTGACTATGGAGTTTATTTTTTATGGACTTTGGACCTCCCTATGTGAATTTAAAACTACTTATATGACCCCATATCTATTTTTGTATTGACTTTGGTACTCCTTGTGTGATTCAAGAGTTACTTTTGTATGGACTCTAGAGTTGTTTGTGTAACTTCAGAGCTACATGTGTCACTCCAAAGTTACTTTTGTATGGACTCTAGAGTTGTCTATGTAACTTCAGAGCTACATATGTCACTCCAAATTTAATTTTGTATTAATTTCAAAGCTACTTTTATATGGACTATATAGCTACCTATGTGACTCCAGAGTTACATTTGTATAGACTACAGAGCTTTGCATGTGACTTTGGATCTATTTGTGTGTCTCTACAGTTATTTTTGTATTGAATCTTAAGCTACATATGTGAATTTAGAGCTACTTTTTTATGGACTGTCACTTTTCCTATGTGACTTTTTAGTTATTTGTATATTGATTCTAAAGCTACTACTAGGTTGTGGAGCTAAAAGCTTCAACTGTTGCAAACATGGAGGAGGTTGCTGAGTTCCATGGAGACCAGCATCGACAGAGTATAGTGCAGAGGGCAACTGACATCGACAGGGGTGAACTAAAAGACAATCAACATCAGTAGGAGGTCATCCGATGTCGGTCACCTCCAGGTAGACAGGGACCGATGTCGGTCACCTGTGGCAGTTCCAAAACTATTCGTTGCATGGACAGTTAGTTTGTTGAACTGAGAGTTTACATGTAAAGACTATTTTTGGTTTTGAGTTGTGAGTCTAATTATTGTAATTAAGAAAGTCTAATTATCATATGCATGAGATCTATATAATAGACTCATGGGCTGTATTGTAAAAGTGTGCTAGAAAGCCATTGTGCTTGTAGAGAGAGCAAGAGTTGCTCCTCCTAGTTTCAAAGGGGTGTTGAGTGTGTATGATCAGGGAGAGTTGCAAGTTATGCAAGTTTTGGTAGGAGATCCACCGGGGTACTGGTTGAAGAATCATGAGGACTTGGTGAGGCAAGGACAAGGGTTCTTTAGGGTGTAGAGATATCTACATGGTAAGTAAGGTCTATTGATTTGCAGGTGGCAGCAAGAGCAGGAAGATCTACTTGGAGTATGGTTGTGTACTTGGTGTACTGGCAACATTGTTACTGACTAGTGGAGGTGAACAACTCTGTGTTTGAGTTGATTGGTATGACCATGATGAGAGAGTGAACTATTAAAGGAGAATTACAGGTGAACCCTACAAGTGTGAGAGCTCTAGAGGTGTGGGAAGAAGAAGTGTGGCATCTTCTTTATTGTATTTTCTTTTGAATGAGTATTAATACAAGATTGTGTATTGTCTCTCATATCCTGTGTTGTTTCATATTTCTAGTTACTTATTCATTCTAGTTAAATTTTGTGTTTAGTTGCTAATACAAAGGTAATCAAGTGTGCCCTTAGTGGGCAGTAAGATCTTGATAGTTGGTATCAGATCATGCTTGTTGTTCTAGGTGCTTGACAACTGGTATCAGAGCCAGGTTGGGTTACTAACAAGGTGTTTTAGATTTGGTTAGTGTGTGTTGATTACAGGGTACTCACAGGAGTTTTTGATTGAGTGGGAGTATAGCAATGGCAGAAGAAAGTAAGCTACGAATGGAGAAACCAAATAACACGAATGGTCTGATTGATGGAAAGAAAAAGCAGGTAAAGGAAGATTATTGGTCAGTAGAAGATTAGTGTGTAGAAGCAGATGTTGCAGGGGTTGTTACACAGGTTGCTCTGGATAAAATGGAAACTTGGTTTATAGATTCTGTTGCCTCTTTCCATGCAGCGGGAAATAGAGTATCTTTTCATGATGATGTCCAGGGAGACTTTAGAGAGATTTATTTAAGGGTTGGTAAGCCTTGTCAAATGGTTGGCAAAGAGGGAAGTGAATCTGAAATTGTAGATGGGTAACACGCAGGTGTTGAAGAATGTCATGCAAGTACCAATCTTGGAGATGAGTCTAATTTCTTCAGGAAAGTTGGGTGATGAGAGATGCACAGTAACTCTCACAGTGGATGCACTTGAATTAGATGGTGGTAAGAAAGTAGGTATCCTTTATCTATCTACTTATATTAATAATTCACCTTCTGTTGCAGAGATGTGGCTTTCTAGGCTTGGTTACATATGTAAGAAGGAAATGCATGTTCTTAAGTGAAAGATAGATATCTTTGACAAACTTAAGAACTGGAAAGCCTTGGTGTTCATGAAGGAGATGACAGACAGAGATCAGCTGAGGAGACTAAATTATTCTGAGTAGGGCTATGTTAATATGGACAAGGGTTTGATCTAAAAGGAGCTCGTAGGTAAAAACTCATCACTCACAGGCAAACACAGGTACCAGCATCGGTCAGGAGGAACCGATGTTGAACAGATAGGCATCGATGTCAGGCAGGTTAAGACTGGTATCAGTTAGATAGTAACCGATGTCGACAACAAGACATTGGCATCAGTCAATGGGAACTGATGTCGATAGTAAGGGTCAGTCGCAAAAAATTGACGTCGGTCAGTTGTAGATTGGGAGATGGCTGAGATCGGTCACTGAAATGGATTTTGAATGGATAGCACGCTGTCAAGGAGTCTCAAACACCCATATGGAGGACTGAAAGGGTAAGTGAACCTCATATTCATTATTTACCTTCTTTATTGTTGCTTACTAATGGTTAAGAACCAGAAAGATGTGAAGAGGCAATGTAGGTAAAATCCAAGAAATAGTGGGAGCATGGCATGAATTCTTCAGAAGAGAACCAAGCAAGAGATTTGGTAGAGATGTCAGCCGGAATAAAAGAACTAATAGACGAATGGATTTCCATCTTAGAGAAGATAGTGGATGGACACGTGAGATGGAAGGCCAAGGTATATGGTCTTGAGCAAGCTACTGGACATTGGTACAAGTTTGACAGGTGGATGACAAAGCAGGGCTTTAGTCAATGTCAATGTAACCGTTGTGTTTACTTTACTAGGTGGATGATGAGTCACGAAATTATCTTGTTACTGTATGTGGTGTGGTTGCTTGTTATAGGGTTACACATGTAGAGAGTTTCTGAGCTAAAGTTAAAGATAGTTCAGAGGTATGTCATGGAGAATTTGGGAGCAGTGAAATTTTTTGGCATAAGAGACATGGAAGATCATAGGTTGATTTTGTTTTCAGTGGGAGATGATGTGAAGAAGGTGTTGGTGAGGTTCAAGATGTAGGATGCAGAATCGGTAAACACACCAAAGGCTGGACATTTCAAGTAGAGCTTAGAATAGTGTTTAAAATCACATGAGGTATAGTGTAGACTTGAGTTTTCCCAAGCAGTGGGAGTTGTCAAAAAGTTTGGAGCCAATTCGAGAAAGAAGTATTGGAGAGCACTTCAATGGATTCTCAGGTATCTAAGAGGGACTAGCAGTAGGTTAACATGTTATTTAGGGTTAAGGACTTCACTACATGGATATGTAGGTTCAGATGTGGCAGGTTACTTGGATGATAGGTAGTGTACCACAGGGTGTGTGGTGGTTGGTCTTTAGGATTGAGCTTGAAGAGGGATACAAGCCAAGAAAAAAATTAGATGATGTACAGGTACAGGTGCAGCTGTTTATCTCCAAGTGGGAGATTATTAGGTTGTGGAGCTAAAAGCTTTAACTGTTGCAAACATGGAGGAGGTTGCTAAGTTCCAGGGAGACCGACATTGGCAGAGTATAGTGCAGAGGGAAACCGACATCGGCAGGGGTGAATTGAAAGACAACTGGCATTGGCAGGAGGTTGGCCAATGTAGGTCACCTCTAGGTAGATAGGGACCGACCTTGATCACCTGTGATGGTTCTAGAACTGTTCGTTGCATGGACAGTTAGTTCGTTGAACTGAGAGTTTGCATGTAAAGACTATTTTTGGTCTTGAGTTACGAGTCTAATTATTGTAATTAAGAAAGTCTAATTATTATATGCATGAGATATATATAATAGACTCAGGGGTTGTATTGTAAAAGTGTGCTAGAAAGCCATTGTGCTTGTAGAGAGAGCAAGAGTTGCTCCTCCTAGTTCCAAAGGGGTGTTGAGTGTGTATGATCAGGGAGAGTTGCACGTTGTGCAAGTTCTGGTAGGAGATCCACTAGGGTACTGGTTGAAGAATCATGAGGACTTGGTGAGGCAAGGACAAGGGTTCTTTAGGGTGTAGAGATATCTACATGGTAAGTAAGGTTTGTTGATTTATAGGTGGTAGCAAAAGCAAGAAGATCTACTTGGAGTATGGTTGTGTACTTGGTGTACTGGCAACATTGTTACTGACTGGTGAAGGTGAATAATAACTCAGTGTTTGAGTTGATTATTATGACCGTGATGAGAGATTGAACTATTGAAGGAGAATTACAAGTGAACCCTAGAAGTGTGGGAGCTCTAGAGGTGTGGGAAGAAGTGTGGCATCATCTTTATTATATTTTCTTTTAAATGAGTATTAATACAAGATTGTGTATTATCTCTCATATCTTGTGTTGTTTCATATTTCTAGTTACTTATTCATTCTAATTAAATTCTGTGTTTAGTTGCTAATACAAAGGTAATCAAGTGTGCCCTTAGTGGGCAGTAAGATCCTGACAGTTGGTATCAAAGCATGTTTGTTGTCCTAGGTGCTTGACAACTGGTATCAGAGCCAGGTTGGGTTACTAATAGGGTGTTTCAGATCTGGTTAGTGTGTGTTGATTATAGGGTACTCACAGGGGTTTCTAATTGAGTGAGAGTATAGCAATGGTAGAATAAAGTAAGCTATGAATGGAGAAACTGAATAGCACAAATGGTCTGATTGATGGAAAAAAAGAGCAGGTAAAGGAAGATTGTTGGTCAATAGAAGATCAACGTGTAGAATCAGATGTTGCAGGGGTTGTTGCATAGGTTGCTCTGGATAAAGCGGAATCTTGGTTTACAGATTCTATTGCCTCTTTCCATACAACGTGAAATAGAGTATCTTTTCATGATGATGTCCAGGGAGACTTTGGAGAGATTTATTTAGGGGTTGGAAAGCCTTGTCAAATGGTTGGCAAAGGGGAAGTGAAGCTAAAATTGCAGACGGGTAACACACGGGTGTTGAAGAAGGTCATGCAGGTACCAGTCTTAGAGATGAGTCTAATTTCTTTAGGAAAGTTGGGTGATGAGAGATGCACAATAACTCTCATAGTAGATGCACTTAAATTAGACAGTGGTAAGAAAGTAGGTATCCTTTATCTATCTACTTATATTACTAATTCACCTTCTGTTGTAGAGATGTGGCTTTGTAGGCTTGGTTACATATGTAAGAAGGGAATGCATGTTCTTAAGTAGAAGATAGATATCTTTGAAAAACTTAAGAACTAGAAAGCCTTGGTGTTCATGAAGGAGATGATAGATAGAGATCAACTGAGGAGACTAAATTATTCTTAGTAGGTTTGTGTTAATATGGATAAGGGTTTGATCCAAAAGGAGCTCGCAGGTAACAAGTCATCACTCATGCGTGAACACAAGTACCGGCATCAGTCAGGAGGAACTGACGTCGAAAAAAAAGGCATCAATGTTGGGTAGGTTAATACTGGCATCAACTAGATAATAACCGACGTCGGCAACAAGACACTAGCGTTGATCAATGGGAACTGATGTCGGCAGTAAGGGTCAGTCACAGAGAACCAATGTCAGTCAGTTGCAGATTAGGAGATGGCTGAGATCAGTCACTGGAATGGATTTTGATTGGACAGCATGTTGTCAAGGAGTCTCAAACGCCCATATGGAGGACTGAAAGGGTAAGTGAACCTCATATTCATTATTCACCTTCTTTATTGTTGCTTATTGATGGTCAAGAACTAGGAAGATGTGAAGAGGCAATGTAGGTAGGATCCTAGAAATAGTGGGAGCATGGCATGAATTCTTTAAAAGAGAACCAAGTGGGAGATTTGGTAGAGTTATCAGCCAAGATATTTGAACTAATAGAGGAATGGATTCCCATCTTAGAAAAGAGAGTGGATGGACACGTGAGATGGAAGGCCAAGGTATATGGTCTTGAGTAAGCTATAGGATAGTGGTACAAGTTTGACAGGTGGATGACAAAGTAAGGCTTTAGTCAATGTCAGTGTAACCGTTGTGTTTACTTTACCAAGTGGATGATGAGTCACGACATTATCTTATTACTGTATGTGGTGTGGTTTCTTGTTGTAGGGTTACACATGTAGGGAGTTTTTGAGCTAAAGGTAAATCTAGTTCAGAGGTATGTCATGGAGAATCTGGGAGCAACGAAATTCTTTGGCATAAGAGACATGGAAGATCACAGGTTGATTTTGTTTCCAGTGGGAGCTGATGTGAAGAAGGTGTTGGCAAGGTTCAAGATGCAGGATGTAGAATCAATAAGCACACCAAGGGCTAGATAGTTCAAGCAGAGCTTAGAACAGTGTTTAAAATCACATGAGGTCTAGTGTAGACCTGAGTTTTCCCAAGCAGTGGGAGTTGTCAAAAAGTTTTGAGCCAATTCAAGAAAGAAGTACTGGAGAGCAGTTTAGTGGATTCTCAGGTATCTGAGAGGGACTAACAGTAGGTTAACATGTTATGCAGGGTCAAGGACTTCACTACATGGATATGTAGGTTTGGATGTGGTAGGTTACTTGGATGATAGGTAGTGCACCACAAGGTGTGTGGTGGTTGGTCTTTAAGATTGAGCTTGAAGAGGGATACAAGCCAGGAAACAAATTAGATGGTGTACAGGTACAAGTATAGGTGTAGCTATTTATCTCTAAGTGGGAGATTGTTAGGTTGTGGAGTTAAAAGCTTCAACTATTGCAAACATGGAGGAGGTTGCTGAGTTCCAGGGAGACCAACGTCAGTAGAGTATAGTGCAGAGGGCAACCGACATCGGTAGGGGTGAACTAAAAGACAACCAGCATCGGTAGGAGGTCGGCTGACATCGGTCACCTCCAGGCAGACAGGGACTGACTTTAGTTGCCTGTGGCAGTTTTAGAACTATACGTTGCATGGATAGTTAGTTCGTTGAACCAAGAGTTTGCATGTAAAGACTATTTTTGGTCTTGAGTTGCGAGTCTAATTATTGTAATTAAGAAAGTCTAATTATTGTATGCATGAGATCTATATAATAGACTCATGGGCTATATTGTAAAAGTGTGTTAGAAAGCCATTGTGCTTGTAGAGAGAGAGCAAGAGTTGCTCCTCCTAGTTTCGAAGGGGTGATGAGTGTGTATGATCAGGGAGAGTTGTAGGTTGTGCAAGTTCTGGTAGGAGATCCACCAGGGTACTGGTTGAAGAATCATGAGGACTTGGTGAGGCAAGGACAAAGGTTATTTAGGGTGTAGAGATATCTACATGGTAAGTAAGGTCTATTGATTTGTAGGTGGCAGTAAGAGCAGGAAGATCTACTTGGAGTATGGTTGTGTACTTGGTGTATTGGCAGCGTTGTTACTGACTGGTGGAGGTGAACAAAAACTCTGTGTTTGAGTTGATTGTTGTGACCGTTATGAGAGAGTGAACTGTTGAAGGAGAATTATAGGTGAACCCTATAAGTGTGGGAGCTCTAGAGTTGTGGGAAGAAGAAGTGTGGCATCTTCTTTATTATATTTTCTTCTGAATGAGTATTAATACAAGATTGTGTATTGTCTCCCATATCCTATGTTGTTTCATATTTCTAGTTACTTACTCATTCTGGTTAAATTCCATGTTTAGTTGCTAATACAAAGGTAATCAAGTGTGCCCTTAGTGGGCAGTAAGATCTTGACAGTTGGTATCAGGGCATGTTTGTTGTTCTAGGTGCCTAAAAACTGGTATCAAAGCCAAGTTGGGTTACTAATAGGGTGTTTTAGATCTGGTTAGTGTCTGTTGATTACAGGGTACTCATAAGGGTTTCTGATTGAGTGGGAGTATAGCAATGGTAAGAGAAAGTAAGCTACAAATGGAGAAACTGAATAACATGAATGGTCTAATTGAATGAAAGAAAGAACAGGTAAAGAAAGATTATTGGTTGATAGAAGATCAACGTGTAGAAGTAGATGTTGTAGGGGTTATTACACAGGTTGCTCTGGATAAAGTGGAATCTTGGTTTACAGATTCTGTTGCCTCTTTCCATGTAGCGTGAAATAGAGTATCTTTTCATGATGATGTCTAGGGAGACTTTGGAGAGATTTATTTAGGGGTTGGTAAGCCTTGTCAAATGGTTGGAAAAGGGGAAGTAAAGCTGAAATTGCAGATGGGTAACACATGGGTGTTGAAGAAGGTCATGCAGGTACCAGTCTTGGAGATGAGTCTAATTTCTTCACGAAAGTTGGGTGATGAGAGATGCACAGTAACTCTCACAGCGGATGCACTTGAATTAGATGGTGTTAAGAAAGTAGGTATCCTTTATCTATCTACTTATATTACTGATTCACCTTCTATTGCAGAGATGTGGATTTGTAGGCTTGGTTACATATGTAAGAAGGGAATGCATGTTCTTAAGCAGAAGACAGATATCTTTGACAAACTTAAGAACTTGAAAGCCTTGGTGTTCATGAAGGAGATGATGGACAGAGATCAGCTGAGGAGACTGAATTATTTTGAGCAGGGCTGTGTTAATATGGACAAGGGTTTGATCCAAAAGGAGCTCGCAAGTAAAAATTCATCACTCACAGGCAAACACAGGAGCCAGCGTCGGTCAGGAGGAACTGACGTCAAATAGACAAGCACTAATGTCAGGTAGTTTAAGACCGGCATTGGTTAGACAGTAACTAATGTCAGCAACAAGAAACCAGCGTCAGTCAATGGGAACTGACGTTGGTAGTAAGGGTCAGTCGCAGAGAACTGATGTTGATCGGTTGTAGATTGGGAGATGGCCGAGATCGGTCACTAGAACAAATTTTGAGCGGATAGCACGTTGTCAAGGAGTCTCAAACACCCATATGGAGGACTGAAAGGGTAAGTGAACCTCATATTTTTTGTTCACCTTCTTTATTATTGCTTACTGATGGTCAAGAACCAGGAAGATGTGAAGAGGCAATGTAGGTAGAATCTAGGAAATAGTGGGAGCATGGCATAAATTCTTCAGAAGAGAACCAAGCAGGAGATTTAGTAGAGTTGTCAGCCAAGATAAAAGAACTGATAGACAAATGTATTCCCATCTTAGAGAAGAGAGTGGATGGACACGTGAGACAGAAGGCCAAGGTATAGGTCTTGAGCAAGCTGTAGGATAGTGGTACAAGTTTGACAGGTGGATGACAAAGCAGGGCTTTAGTCAATGTCAGTGTAACCGTTGTGTTTACTTTACTAGGTGGATGATGAGTCATGACATTATCTTGTTATTGTATGTGGTGTGGTTGCTTGTTACAGGGTTACACATGCAAGGAGGTTTTGAGCTAAAGGTAAAGCTAGTTTAGAGGTATGTCATGGAGAATTTGGGAGCAGCAAAATTATTTGGCATAAGAGACATGGAAGATCACAGGTTGGTTTTGTCTCCAGTGGGAGCTGATGTGAAGAAGGTGTTGGCGAGGTTCAAGATGCAAGATGAAAAATTGGTAAGCACACCAAGGGATGGATAGTTCAAGCAGAGCTTAGAACAGTGTTCAAAATCACATGAGGTCTAGTGTAGACCTGAGTTTTCCCAAGCAGTGGGAGTTGTCAGAAAGTTTGGAGCCAATTCAGAAAAGAAGTACTGGAGAGCATTTCAATGGATTTTTAGGTATCTGAGAGGGACTAACAGCAATTTAACATGTTATGTAGGGTCAAGGACTTCACTACATGGATATGTAGGTTCGGATGTGGCAGGTTACTTGGATGATAGGTAGTGCACCACAGGGTTTGTGGTGGTTGGTCTTTAAGATTGAGCTTGAAGAGGGATATAAGCTAGGAAACAAATTAAATGGTGTATAGGTACATGTACATGTGCAGTTATTTATCTCTAAGTGGGAGATTGTTAGGTTATGGAGCTAAAAGCTTTAACTATTATAAACATGGAGGAGGTTGCTGAATTCCAGAGAGACTGGTGTCGATAGAGTATAGTGCAAAGGGAAATCGACATTGATAGGGGTGAACTGAAAGACAACTAGCATCGACAAGAGGTCACCCGGCATCAGTCACCTCCAGGCAGATAGGGACCGACGTCGTTCACCTATGGTGGTTCCAGAACTATACGTTGCATGGACAGTTAGTTCGTTGAACTGAGAGTTTGCATGTAAAGACTATTTTTAGTCTTGAGTTGCGAGTCTAATTATTGTAATTAAGAAGGTCTAATTATTATATGCATGAGATCTATATAATAGACTCATGGGATGTGTTGTAAAAGTGTGCTAGAAAGCCATTGTGCTTGTAGAGAGAGCAAGAGTTGCTCCTCCTAGTTCTAAAGGGGTGCTGAGTGTGTATGATCAGGGAGAGTTACAGGTTGTGCAAGTTCAGGTAGGAGATCCACCGGGATACTGGTTGAAGAATCATGAGGACTTGGTGAGGCAAGGACAAGGGTTCTTTAGGGTGTAGAGATATCTACATGATAAGTAAGGTCTATTGATTTACAGGTGGCAGGAAGAGCAAGAAGATCTACTTGGAGTACGGTTGTGTACTTGGTGTGCTGGCAACGTTGTTACTGACTAGTGGAGGTGAACAACAACTCTGTGTTTGAGTTGATTGTTGTGACGATGATGAGAGAGTGAACTATTGAAGGAGAATTAGAGGTGAACCCTAGAAGTGTGGGAGCTCTAGAGGTGTGGGAAGAAGTGTGGCATCTTCTTTATTGTATTTTCTTCTGAATGCGTATTAATACAAGATTGTGTATTGTCTCTCATATCCTGTGTTGTTTCATATTTCTAGTTACTTATTCATTCTGGTTAAATTCTGTGTTTAGTTGCTAATACAAAGTTAATCAAATGTGCCCTTAGTGGGCAGTAAGATCCTGACAGTTGGTATTAGAGCATGTTTGTTGTTTTAGGTGCTTGACAACTGGTATCAGAGCCAGGTTGGGTTACTAACAGGGTGTTTCAGATCTAGTTAGTGTGTGTTGATTACAGGGTACTCATAGGGGTTTTTGATTGAGTGAGAGTATAGCAATGGCAGAAGAAAGCAAGCTAGAATGGAGAAATCAAATAGCATGAGTGGTCTGATTGATGGAAAGAAAGAGTAGGTAAAGGAAGATTATTGGTCAGTAGAAGATCAGTGTGTAGAAGTAGATGTTGTAGGGGTTGTTGCACAAGTTGCTCTGGATAAAGTGGAATCTTGGTTTACATATTCTATTGCCTCTTTCTATGCAGTGTGAAATAGAGTATCTTTTCATGATGATGTCCAGGGAGACTTTGGAGAGATTTATTTAGGGGTTGGTAAGCCTTGTCAAATGGTTGGCAAAGGGGAAGTGAAGCTAAAATTGTAGAAGGGTAACACATGGTTGTTGAAGAAGGTCATGCAAGTACCAGTCTTGGAGATGAGTCTAATTTCTTTAGGAAAGTTGGGTGATGAGAGATGCACAGTAACTCTCACAGTAGATGCACTTAAAGTAGACGGTGGTAAGAAAGTAGGTATCCTTTATCTATCTACTTATATTACTGATTCACCTTCTATTGTAGAGATGTGGATTTATAGGCTTGGTTACATATGTAAGAAGGGAATGCATGTTCTTAAGCAGAAGACAGATATCTTTGACAAACTTAAGAACTGGAAAGCCTTGGTGTTCATGAAGGAGATGATGGATAGAGATCAGTTGAGGAGACTGAATTATTTTAAGTAGGGCTATGTTAATATGGACAAGAGTTTGATCCAAAAGGAGCTTGCAAGTAAAAAGTCATCACTCACAAATGAACACAAGTACTGGTGTCAGTCAGGAGGAACTGACATTGAATAGACATGCACCGATGTCGGGTAGGTTAAGACCAGTGTTGGTCAGATAGTATCTGACATCAGCAACAAGACACCGGTGTTGATCAATGGGAACTGACGTCGACAGTAAGGGTCAGTCGCAGAGAATTGACGTCGATCGGTTGCAGATTGGGAGATGGCTGATATCGGTCACTAGAACAGATTTTGAGTGGATAGCACGTTGTGAAGGAGTCTCAAACACCCATATGGACAATTGAAAGGGTAAGTGAACCTCATATTTGTTGTTCACCTTCTTTATTGTTGCTTATTGATGGTCAAGAACTAGGAATATGTGAAGAGGCAATGTAGGTAGAATCTAGGAAACAGTGGGAGCATGGCATGAATTCTTCAGAAGAGAACCAAGTGGGAGATTTGGTAGAGTTGTCAACTAGGATAAAAGAACTGATAGATGATTGGATTCCCATCTTAGAGAAGAGATTGTATGGACACTTTAGATGAAAGGCCAAGGTATATGGTCTTGAGCAAGCTGTAGGACAGTGGTACAGGTTTGACAGGTGGATGACAAAGCAGGGCTTTAGTCAATGTCAGTGTAACCATTGTGTTTACTTTATCGGGTGGATGATGAGTCGTAACATTATCTTGTTACTGTATGTGGTGTGGTTTCTTTTTGTAGGGTTACACATGTAGGGAGTTTATGAGCTAAAGGTAAAGCTAGTTTAGAGGTATGTCATAGAGAATATGGGAGCAACAAAATTCTTTGGCATAAGAGACATGGAAGATCACAGGTTGATTTTGTCTCCAATGGGAGCTGAGGTGAAGAAGGTGTTGGCAAGGTTTAAGATGTAGGATGTAGAATCAGTAAGCACACCAAGGGCTGGAAAGTTCAAGTAGAGCTTAGAACAGTGTTCAAAATCACATGAGGTCTAGTGTAGACTTGAGTTTTCCCAAGCAGTGGGAGTTGTCAAAAAGTTTGGAGCCAATTTGGGAAAGAAGTACTGGAGAGCAGTTCAGTGGATTCTTAGGTATTTGAGAGGGAATAGCAATAGGTTAACATGTTATGCAGGGTCAAGGACTTCACTACATGGATATGTAGGTTCGAATGTGGCAGGTTACTTGGATGACAGGTAGTGCACCACAGGGTGTGTGGTGGTTGGTCTTCATGATTGAGCTTGAAGAGGGATACAAGCTAAGAAACAAATTAGATGGTGTACAGCTATAGGTACAGGTGTAGTTGTTTATCTCCAAGTGGGAGATTGTTAGGTTGTGGAGCTAAAAGATTCAACTATTGTAAACATGGAGGAGGTTACTGAGTTCCAAGGAGACTGGCATTGGTAGAGTATAGTACAGAGGGCAATCAACATTGGCAGGGGTGAACTAAAAGACAACTGGCATTGGTAAGAGGTTGACTGACGTTGGTCACCTACAGGCAGATAGGGACCGACATCGGTCACCTGTGGTGGTTCCAAAACTATTCGTTGCACGGATAGTTAGTTCATTAAACTGAGAGTTTGCATGTCAAGACTATATTTGGTCTTGAGTTATGATTCTAATTATTGTAATTAAGAAAGTCTAATTATTGTATGCATGAGATATATATAATAGACTCATGGGTTGTATTGTAAAAGTGTGCTAGAAAGCCATTGTGCTTGTAGAGAGAGCAAGAGTTGCTCCTCCTAGTTCCAAGGGGGTGTTGAGTGTGTATGATCAGGGAGAGTTACCGGTGTGCAAGTTCTGGTAGGAGATTTACCAGGGTACTAGTTGAAGAATCATGAGGACTTGGTGAGGCAAGGACAAGGGTTATTTAGGGTGTATAGATATTTACATGGTAAGTAAGGTCTGTTGATTTGCAGGTGGCAACAAGAGCAGGAAGATCTACTTGGAGTACGGTTGTGTACTTGGTGTACTGGCAGCATTGTTACTGACTAGTGGAGGTGAATAACAACTCTGTGTTTGAGTTGATTGTTGTGACCGTGATGAGAGAGTGAACTATTGAAGGAGAATTACAGGTGAACCCTAGAAGTGTGGGAGCTCTAGAGGTGTGGGAAGAAGAAGTGTGGCATCTTCTTTATTATATTTTCTTTTGAATGAGTATTAATACAAGATTGTGTATTGTCTCTCATATCCTGTGTTGTTTCATATTTCTAGTTACTTATTCATTTTGGTTAAATTCCATGTTTAGTTGCTAATATAAAGGTAATCAAGTGTGCCTTTAGTGGGCAGTAAGATCCTGACAGTTGGTATCAGAGCATGTTTGTTGTTCTAGGTGCCTGACAAGTGGTATTAGAGCCAGGTTGGGTTACTAATAGGGTGTTTTAGATCTGGTTAGTGTGTGTTGATTATAGGGTACTCATAGGGGTTTCTGATTGAGTGGGAGTATAGCAATGGCAGAAGAAAGTAAGCTACAAATGGAGAAAATGAATAGCATGAATGGTTTGATTGATGGAAAGAAAGAGTAGGTAAAGGAAGATTATTGGTTGGTAGAAGATTAGTGTGTAAAAGTAGATGTTGCAGGGGTTGTTGCACAGGTTGCTCTAGATAAAGTGGAATCTTGGTTTACAAATTCTATTGCCTCTTTCCATGCAATACAAAATAGAGTATCTTTTCATGATGATGTCCAGGGAGACTTTGGAGAGATTTATTTAGGGGTTGGTAACCCTGTTCAAATGGTTGGCAAAGGGGAAGTGATGCTAAAATTGTAGACAGGTAACACATGGGTGTTGAAGAAGGTTATGCAGGTACCAGTCTTGGAGATGAGTCTAATTTCTTCAGGAAAGTTGGGTGATGAGAGATGCACAGTAACTCTCACAGCAGATGCATTTGAATTAGATAGTGGTAAGAAAGTAGGTATCCTTTATCTATCTACTTATATTACTGATTCACCTTCTATTATAGAGATGTTCTTAAGCGGAAGATAGATATCTTTGACAAACTTAAGAACTAGAAAGCCTTGGTATTCATGAAGGAGATGATGGATAGAGATCAGCTGAGGAGACTAAATTATTCTGAGCAAGGCTATGTTAATATAGACAAGGGTTTGATCCAAAAGGAGCTCATAGGTAAAAAGTCATCACTCACAGGTGAACACAGGTACTGACGTCAGTCAGGAGGAACTAATGTCAAACAAACAAGCACAAATGTCAGGAAAGTTAAGACTGGTATCAGTCAGACAGTAACCGACATCAGTAACAAGACACCAGCATTGGTCAATGGGAACTGATGTCGGTAGTAAGGGTCAGTCATAGAGAACTGACGTTGGTCGGTTGTAGATTGGGAGACGGCTGAGATCGGTCACTAGAATAGATTTTGAGCAGACAACACACTGTCAAGGAGTCTCAAACACCCATATGGAGGAATGAAAGGGTAAGTGAATCTCATATTCATTGTTCACCTTCTTTATTATTGCTTACTAATGGTCAAGAACCAAGAAGATGTGAAGAGGCAATGTAGGTAGAATCTAAGAAACAGTGGGAGCATGGCATAAATTCTTCAGAAGAGAACCAAGCAGGAGATTTGGTAGAGTTGTCAGCTAGGATAAAAGAACTGATAGACGAATGTATTCCCATCTTAGAGAAGAGAGTGGATGGACACATGAGACAGAAGGCCAAGGTATATGGTCTTGAGCAAGCTGTAGGATAGTGGTATAGGTTTGACAGGTGGATGACAAAGTAGGGCTTTAGTCAATGTCAGTGTAACCATTGTGTTTACTTTACCAGGTAGATGATGAGTTGGGACATTATCTTGTTATTGTATGTGGTGTGATTGCTTGTTATAGGGTTACACATGCATGGAGTTTCTAAGATAAAGGTAAAGCTAGTTCAGAGGTATGTCATGGAGAATTTGGGAGCAGTAAAATTCTTTGGCATAAGAGACATGGAAGATCACAGGTTGATTTTGTCTCCAGTGGGAGCTGATGTGAAGAAGGTGTTGGTGAGGTTCAAGATGTAGGATGCAGAATTAGTAAGCACACCAAGGGTTGGACAGTTCAAGTAGAGCTTAGAACAGTGTTCAAAATCACATGAGGTCTAGTGTATACCTGAGTTTTCCCAAGCAGTGGGAGTTGTCAGAAAGTTTGGAGCCAATTCAAGAAAGAAGTACTAGAGAGCAGTTCAGTGGATTCTCAGGTATCTAAAAGGGACTAACAGTAGGTTAACATTTTATGTAGGGTCAAGGACTTCACTACATGGATATGTAGGTTTGGATGTGGTAGGTTACTTGGATGACAGGTAGTGCACCACAGGGTGTGTGGTGGCTGGTCTTCAGGATTGAGCTTGAAGAGGGATACAAGCTAGGAAACAAATTAGATAGTGTATAGGTACAGGTATAGGTGCAGATATTTATCTCCAAGTGGGAGATTGTTAGCTTGTGGAGCTAAAATCTTCAATTGTTGCAAACATGGAGGAGGTTGCTGAGTTTTAGGGAGACCAACATCGGTAGAGTATAGTGCAGAGGGCAACCGACATCGGTAGGGGTGAACTGAAAGACAACAAGCATCGGTAGGAGGTCAACTGACATCAGTCACCTCTAGGCAGATAGGGACTGATGTCAGTCACCTGTGGAAATTCTAGAACTATTCGTTGAATGGACAGTTAGTTCGTTGAACTGAGAGTTTGCATGTAAAGACTATTTTTGGTCTTGAGTTGTGATTCTAATTATTGTAATTAAGAAAGTCTAATTATTGTATGCATGAGATCTATATAATAAACTCATGGTCTATATTGTAAAAGTGTGCTAGAAAGCCATTGTGCTTGTAGAGAGAGCAAGAGTTGCTCTTCCTAGTTCCAAAGGGGTGCTGAGTGTGTATGATTAGGGAGAGTTACAGGCTGTGCAAGTTCTGGTAGGAGATCCACCGGGGTACTGGTTGAAGAATCATGAGGACTTGGTGAGGCAAGGACAAGGGTTCTTTAGGGTGTAGAGATATCTACATGGTAAGTAAGGTCTGTTGATTTGTAGGTGGCAGCAAGAGCATGAAGATCTACTTGGAGTACGGTTGTGTACTTGTTGTACTGGAAGCATTGTTACTGACTGGTGGAGGTGAACAACAACTCTATGTTTGAGTTGATTGTTGTGACCATGATGAGAGAGTGAACTATTGAAGGAGAATTACAGGTGAACCCTAGAAGTGTGGGAGCTCTAGAGGTGTGGGAAGAAGAAGTGTGGCATCTTCTTTATTGTATTTTCTTCTGAGTGAGTATTAATACAAGATTGTGTATTGTCTCTCATATCCTGTGTTGTTTCATATTTCTAGTTACTTATTCATTCTGGTTAAATTCCATGTTTAGTTGCTAATACAAAGGTAATCGAGTGTGCCCTTAGTGGGTAGTAAGATCCTGACAGATGGTATCAGAGCATGTTTGTTATTCTAGGTGCCTGACAGCTACTTATGTGACTTTAGAACCAATTTTGTATGGACTCCAAAGCTATTTGTGTGACTTTGGATTTACTTTTGTATGGATAATGATGATCCCTATGTGAATTTGGATTTGGTTATGTATGGAATTTAGAGCTTAGGATCTAATATAACAAACACTCCATAGTTGATGTTACTTCATTCATAACACTCGAATCATCTCATAGACAATCAAAAATTTCTTTAAATAATTCCTAGTGCAAATATCAACAATTGTTTCTCTAATATCAATTTGTTAGAGATCAATGCAAATGGGAGTAACTCTAAAGCAAATTAGTTGTATAAAGATTCAAATTATACATACATACATATATATCTATGTGTGTATGTATGTATGTATGGTTACAAAGTTTGATTCAAAAATTTATTTCTAAGACTACAAGTGTTTTTATGTTTTTCATTTTTTTTCTATTCTTCTATTCCAAGTTTTTATACTCATGAATCTATTGTTCTAGTGGAAGAGGCTTTCACACTTTTATATGCTTCCATGAATCATAAATAACATTCAAATCTACCTTATTTATAACATGAGGAACATAAAGGGAGAGAAACATTAACATATACAATGTGTTCAAGGAAAATTTAGATATATCATCATTATTTGTCATGTTAAAATTTTATAAACCTCTTTCACTTATGGTGTGCTCATTTGAAAACAAGAATATCTTATCATCATTGCATTAAACATGAAAACCTTTAAACCATTCAGGGTCACCCCACATAGATCACATGATCCAAACATATGTTTTTTGGGTATGATTTATAAATAGTACATACAAATTCATCCATCTCACTTAAACATTTTATAGTATCCACCATAGGTGAATTTTGAACACTAAATGTTTCACATAAACATGTTAACCATCATTTTGTTTGATGGTATCTACCATCCATCTCATCATAGTAATAATTATGATGACTTAAAAAACTTAGCAACATTAAATATAGGTAAATATGTCAACCTTAGATCTAGAGTGTGAATAACCTTCACTATACATTTTTTTACCAATATAATGTAATCATCTAGTGTCCTTGATATTTATGAGTTATGCAAACTCTCAAATCTCAATGGTTGTAAAAGTTACATATATCATACATGCTCCATTTGAAAAATCATGAGTTCCTCTTTGTGCTCATTTTAAAAAGGTTAAATACGTATTGTACCTACCTCAAATATGTCTCTTTGAAATCTCTTATGAAGCATGTCTAGGAATATCTAAAGTAGTGTCAATGTATGCCAAATTGTACTTGAAAAAATATTTCCAAATCATAATTTTTTTTTCCCTCTATCTCCCTTTCTTTCAACAAAGTAAAAATAAGTTTGAAAAACCTTTCCATGACCTTTCATATAAGGAGCCACCCATTTTGATGAATTTGAAACACCTTTAGCCTCCTAATTTTAAATGACTTAATTAACTCTCTTAATGCTCCATGTCTTTTAAAATATTTCTCAAGCCATGAATAAAATTTGTTTGCAAGTTTTTTAGTAAATTGTAGCTCTTCAAAATAAGATGAGGAATCATTTACTTCCAATGCATATCAATGAGCTATGCAATATATATATATATATATATATAATTATTGAGGGGCATCTCAATGAATCTTAGTATATAAACATTCATGGATACCTCTCATGGCATAATCCCCATCAGATCAAAATCCAACTAACTTCATTAAGGATAAATCTATCTCTACAAAAGTGTTATCATGACATCATACATAGACTAAGTTCTTCCAATACTTTATTTGAAGGAGGCGTATAAATTTTGTTACACATTGATCTCTTACTTCATTTGTAAAATATATAATATAAAATATCAATTGTTACTCCATTGTTTTATCAAATCTTTCATAAACTAAAATTGAGTAAAATAGATTACAAAAAATCTCATCTTTGAATTTTATATAAATACCTTATTCACAGCTTGTATAAACTCTTTTCCAGATGTGGTATTTGTATATTTAGAGTACTCATCTATTTATTTCATATATGGAGTGCCTTTATGCATGTTCAATTCACAAATTAGCTTATATAATTCTAAAGGTAAATCAAGTGTAGTAAAAATATACATATTTTCAATCACTAATATGACTTTCTTCTTCTTAGCATCTACCATCAGTTATACATGTTTGGTAATTTGAATATAAATTTGTTTGTTTTCTCCCTCCAAAATTTATAAATAAAATTTATGAGTCTTTCATTTTGCATGGATTCTTAAACCACTAAATTGAAGGGTGGTACTCTCATCTTTAGTGAATAAAGTTCCTCTCTTATATTTTACACACTAAGAACACTTTATCCTTTCAAAAACATTACAATGCTTTATAGCATAAGCCCATGGATATATTATTTTCTATTTGGACATGAATTTTATTTTTATTTATTTGATGCTTGTTTCTCTTTCTAAATTTATTTTGTGTATGATTCATATTTTTCTTCATGTGAATGAGCATCAAAGTATTCATTTTGGGAGTGGCATTGGTGATTATAATCTTGAGGTATATTATATAATAAGCAAGTGATATTTGTCTATTACCCTTTTTAGGATGACTAATAGAAGTAATTTTCTCACAATTTATATCTATTCAATGAAAAAATTAAAAAAAATATAAAATTATAAAAAAAATAAGTGCCTAGATTTATTAGAGACATTTTGAAATACTTAAAAAGTGAGTGGAACATCCTTGAGGTAAATGACAAGAAATATGTGAACCCTATTACAAATTATAGTAGAACCATATGAAAATGTAACTTTGTGAAATTAAGCTTTCTAATGTGTTCCCCTAGATTTCTTATGGAAGTGTAGGTCTTATAATCTCAAATCAAATAAAAATCAAATCCATAGATATATAAGATGTTATTGTCAACTGCATTTCAATAATATGATCTCTTTATTTTTCATTTTTACTTCAAATAAAATGAACAAATGATAAAAATAATTCATTCTCAAATAAGAAGATATCTATTAAATAAAAAAACCAAAGAATTTCAAACCCATGAGCCATTTCAAAGACTAAACTATGCTTTTATTTGCCTCTATTTTTTAGAGAAACATTTTTAAAAACTTTGTTTTTAGATAGATATAATTTTAGTGGGATCATTACCCTTATATGGTTTTGACTAGAGCTCCAACCAGTCTGGGACATAATCGGGGCCCAGATCCCGAAGTATGTAAGTACCATAATTACCAACAATAGTCACAATTGGCCCAAGAATACCAATGAACGACCAAAACTAGTTTGAGAATACCATAATCAATCACAATCATCCTAATACCAATGATAGACCATAACCAACCTCCAATACCATCTAATATTTAAACTTGGGTGGTGTTTGTAGCAACCAAGTCACTTTACCAACTCACCCACATCTCATCAATAACATTTTTCCCAACTTTTTATCTATAATGAATTTCTTGATTTTAATTTTTTTCATTATTTTATTTTATATATTTTTTAATAATCATACTTAAATAAAATATTATTTTTAGGTATGAATTAAATTTTAAACATTAAATGATAGTCATATAATTTTATAGAGATATATTTTTGTGACATCTAATGTTGAGGTCAAATTCCAACCATGGTACTTGATTGAGGAGGTATATTGTAATAATCATTTTTCAAATTAATTTTTAGTCTTATGTGAATTAGATTAATAGTATTTAAAATATTTAAATTATTATTTAATTAATTTTATCTAATTTAATTTGATTAATATCAATTAATATATAATAATATAAAAAATATAATCTTGATTATTGAAATCTTATATATATATATATATATATATATATATATATATATATTTCACAATCATAATCAATTTATATATTTAAAAAAATTATTATAAAATTAATTTTATATTTCTAAGATTAAAAAATGATAGAATAAGATGAACTAAAATTTAGATGTAAATATATTTTAATAATTAAAAAATTACAAAAAAAATATTTGATAAGGTAAAAACCAGGTTTTACAAGGATCCTAGAACCACCAAAGTGTAGTATAGAGAGTTTAAACAAGCTAAAATAAAGTTGAATATCCAAAATAGCAAAAAACTATAGGATTAAACCAAGAACTAGAAAAATAAGAAACTTAGCAGGAAATTCCCTCTGGTGGGTCTTCAACATCTTTAGGAATATTTGTTGGGATAATCTATTTTACCTTAGAAACATTTTCTTGATTGTGGTTCTTGGGGCCTTTAGCAGCTTTAGTAGGGAAGAGCATATGGGGGAACTTTTGTCCTTTAACCTACAAGGGAGATTGCTTTGGGGGGACCCCCTTGGGGAAACCCAGAGGGGGGATCTTAAGGCTTTAGATGATTGAATGGTAGGGGATTGGGCAATTTGGGTAGACTAAACAAAATCTTGAACCATGGATTCAGCCTGTCTATCCAAAGAGTTTCAGTCCTAAATGAGCTTGGTAAGGGCCATCCCCACTTATTGAACCTTAGAATTAAAACTTTATAGCTACAATTTGTTACTTTCCATCTCATCAATCAGTATAGATTTCCATTTTCAGGTAGACTCTATTGGGGTACCCATATTAAGAGAGATAGGCTTAGGTTTAGGTTTAAATAACTTAAGGGGGAGGTTGTTAGAAGGGGACTTGGATAGGTTGTCCTAAAGCATGTGATTAGAGGGCTAGTAAGATCCCACAGGGGGAACCTCTTGACTATGAAGGGCTTGGCCATGCTTGACTAGAAGAATCAAACTTGGTGGAGTATGGGATTAGAGCCATTGACTTGATGTAGTAAAATAGTGCTTTCAAGGGACTTTAGCAAAAATAAAAGAAGATTAATTTTGTAGCCAATAAAATGATTTAACAACAAAAAATGGTGGAAAAATATAAGAGTGTATTTACCCTCAAGCATCATGTAGTGCATGACTTGAAGATAAATGTCAGGCTAGTCACATGGGAGATCAGTCCATGGAAAACCTTTCTTATTCATCTACATAAAGTTATTCATCCTGAAAAATGATGCAACAACTCTTGTTTTTTTGATTGGTCCTTGAATGCCTTAGTGCCTTCACATGACATACCAGTCACTTCACCAATGTATTCCTATAAAACATTGATTTTGATGACGTGAATGGTTAATTTTCACTTATTCCAAGACATGATGAAGTTGTGGGAAACCTATACATTGTGATCCATGACTCATTCCATGAACTCAGTGAGTCCCCCCTATTTCAATTTTTTCTAATTTTTTTTTGCCATGAACATGCTTATAAGAGATGGGTTGCAATTTATCCCTATCACCTCCCATTGAATTAGTATATGCAGATTCAAAGTGAGTAGGAGGAAGTTTCTAGGTGTAGTGGATTTGAAAGATGAAAGTGTAGTTTGGGAAGCCTGTTGAAGACTCACTATAACAATTATGTCCCCCTCTATAAGTATGATTATAGATCAACCTAATTAAGATCCACCCCTTCAAAATAAGATCATACATGTGAAAAAAATGATGTTTTTAACACACATTGTTTCCTTCAGACTGTAAGGCATTAAGAACATTGATAAGGATGTTATTTGCAACATGATATAGATTGTAGACACCTAAAACTGGCCATTGATAACCTTCAACCAATATTTTGACCAATTTCCCACCAAAATGCACAATTTGGCCTAAAAACACTAAAACACATTAAAATATTTGAAAATGACATATTCAAGTGCTAATTTTTACCAGGGTATCATTAAATGGGCCAATGCAATTTATGAAGCAACTAACTTTGATAGGATCATTTCGAGTCAGAATGTCAATTTTATACCTGGGTGCCCTAGATTGCTCTTTTTTGTCAAATCTCTTGCATGAGACATGTTCCTTTGTTATTTGGTGGTGACAACATCCTAAATGGGATAATGGATCCAACGTATCTAACATGGCATCCTAATTTCAATCCAAAATTTTTTTGGGCTAATAACAAGACATTCTGACCAATTTGAGTAATTGGTGCACAAAGAGCCAAGGTTTGCATCGAAGTACTTAATCATTCTTAAGAGATAATTAAGCCAAATCATGAGCATAATTAAGAATTCTATGAAACTTGTTGAATAATTTCTTTTTGGAAATGAATATTGAATATCTGCATCATTAGGTGATATATTTTTTTGGGAAGACATCCCTAGGCCACGAAAGCATAAAATATTAGGATTCATGCCTCCCATGCCTCATAAAAGCATTATCATTCCTACTTAATACCCCTCTATCCCAAATATTAATGAAAATATTTATATATTGAATTTCATAATTGGATTTATTCATGGCCACACATCTCAATCTTGAGATGGACGGTCGTGGATGATCTTAAAACCATTCTAAAAATTTATAAATAGGAGGCCTTGCCTATTAAATTTTAATTTTAAATAATGAAAATTTATAATGTTGAATTTATTCCAAAGCTTCATGCAAATTAATATTTCAAGCCAAATTATTGATCCAAACTAAGCCAAGCCAAAGCCAAATATGGTGCTAAGGAGATATGGAGGTAGCCATACTTCATTGATGCAGACTTCATGAGCAGAAACCAAGAAAGCCACTTCAACAAGCTATTTGGAGCTCTAAAGAAGGTGAAAGAAGATTTATTTTGAATTTTAGTTGTGTTTTCCATTCTAATCTTGTTAACTAATCTCCCCCTAGTAACTAGCTCTAGAGATGTTATACTAGTGTGTTTATTTCATTTTGATTTTATTTTGTGACTAACACAATACTAACCATCCTCTCTTGAGTCAAATTCATAGTTCACATAATGGCACACTCGATGGGACCCTATACCCACAAATTTGGTCATAAATATCTTTCAAGAAACTCACTAATCTTTTCCATGCAGGATCTTGGAGTGAGAGGGCCAAAAAAGTGAAATTTTAAGTTAAAATTCTATTTTTTTTATAATTGCATTTTTGTTCCTAATAATGTCAATTTTTCTCTTTATTAAAATATTTATGTTATCATAGTATTGATTTTGTAGAAAACTTATTGTTTTCTAAAAAGTGATTTTGTATCCTTCGGTAGTGATATCATTCACCAGGATAATGATTTCATTCACCTGAGTAGCAATTTTACCAAAACAGTGATATCATCATTCTGGGCAGCGATATCATTCACCAGGATAGTGATTTCATTCACTTGAGTAGTGATTTTTTCCAAAATAGTGATATTGTCATTTTGGGAAGCGATATTATTAATCTAGGTAGTGATTTTATCAATAGAATAATGGTATTGTGTTTTTTGTCTGGTTATAGCGATTTTGTTTTATAACAAGGATATTGTTAAAATTGGTAATGATTTCATAGGTAAAAAATAATATCATGTTTTATGTCTGATATAACCTAAAATAATGATATTATTGTCTGAAATTATGATTTTATAGGGAAATAATGATATTGACTATGTAATAGTGATTTCAAAATAGAAAGCTTATTTTGAGAAATTGCTTCATTTTTTTGCAAATTAGCTTCAAAGCTAAAGGACATACTAAATTTTTAATTGCATGATCAAGCTTGAAATTTGTTAATACATGATTTTTAGATCTTCTTTGAAAGTTTAAAATGGACTAGGAATTTTTTTTGGTGCTTAATATAAAATTTAGATTCTTAGGTAAATGTTTTGAAAAATTATGCTTTTAAAGTTACAACTTAATACCAAGGGGTCAAAATAACACCACTTAATCTTTCATTAGATGCTTAAAATTTAACTCACTTGTACAATTTTGTCTTCAAAACTTATTTAAATAGAATTTGATTGGCAAAAAGAGAGACATTGCATGTATGCTCTTCCATCCAACCCCTTTAGGGAACTTTTGGAATCGAAAGCACCATCCTTATTGAAAACATGCCTAGTCCAAGTCATATAAATCACTCCACAAAAACTCATAATATTTTGGGTGATCTTGAAATAACTGTAAAGTTTTTCTATTAGTCATTTATTTTATTACATCTTGGCATGTGCGTGGGACATCATTACCTCCTACAAGTTCTATAGGGAAGATTTGACCTAGAGTTTCATCTCCTGGTACTAAATTCAACCACTCCCACTAGGATCAGATGCTTGAGTGATTAAACCACCTTATAATGTTGGAGTTGCACATAGGACGTATTTGCACTTTGGACATCACACTACACTGAGCAAGTGATGGATGTAGTGGTTGTAAAGAGGACAAGACCTTTTTGTAATAAGCTAAGTGCCACAGACACCCAAATTAAGTGCATTTATTTTGAAATGTGACATGAAAGTCATTGGGAAATTGATCCATCTAGACATTTGAAAACTTGTAGATCTTAGACAAATCCCCAATTACCATGAAAGTATTATTGGTGCAAGGTGTGCCTCAAGGTCCATGTCATAGTACTGTCATTTGAGAGAAAGGGGTGTAAAAACCCTACTATATAATGCACATTTTACTTTTTGAATGAACACTAAAAAATCCTCTCAAATGATGTATATTGATTGATTCTAACAATACCAAGAAACCTTGTCAGTTTAAGACCTAAAAGCGATTAATTAATTGGTTTTATCCTAGATTAAGGTCTTGTTTGGAGTCAAAAATTGGTGTGAATAAACTATACAAACCAAAACACATAGCCCTCATTTTACTTTGAAAAAAGATGTGTTATGCTACCCACATGAATCATCAATTTTCCTTGTTCAAATTTCATCAAAACATGGAGTCATATCATCCACTTTAGCGCATTTATGTTATCCAATAGATTCTAGACTCTTACCAAACATTTTTTAAAGTCCTTCATTTATAATATAAATTTTAAAGTTCACCTAAGTTCATAGGGTTGATGTGTTAGGTGGGTTTTCCATTTTCACTAAACTTGAGGGAACTTAGGTTCATTTCCAATTTGGGTTGAAGGCTGCTTAAGACTCATAATCATTATCACCACTTGGTAGACATAAGTCATTTTGTGCTAAACACTTGCACTTTGAGTCTATGCACCAAATATTTTTGTGTTATCATCCTATTTCCATCAAGATCATTTGAATACATACTTTTTTACCTTAGAGATATTGTCAAAAAATTTAAGGTATGTATATCATTTGAGTTAAGAATAAAATGTATTATTAATTGTTAAAATTCAAGAAAAGGTTAATCACAACCTCATAAATATCATCTATGATTTATCATGGACCATAAATATCTAAAAATGAGTTGTCAAGCCTTCATGATTGCTTTGGCCCAACCCAGGGTTAGCCTAACTCAACTTAGGTTATTTTAGACTCAACCAAGGGTTAGAGTTAGTTTTGAAACCTATAAATATAAGTTCCCTCACTCTATGCCAACAAGTTTTTGTGTTTAAGCTTATTCTATAAGAATGCCTTCAAGAATCCATCAAAGTAATGTTCTAATGCCCAATTGATATCAATCTTCACACCAAGATAAGAAAATTTGCATGTGGCCATTGGATAAGTACTACCAAGATGGAAAAAAAGCATTGGTCAAAGTCTCTAATGCCATTTATCGAGTAAGTACATATTCTATGACAACAGGTGGACACTAATTTTAATAAGGGAGGTAAACTTATTATGTGTTTTATCTCTTATTTATGGTTTTATCCATTGTGTTATGCTCCCCTTAGTACTTAGGCAAGAGTGTTTAGTTTCATTGCATTGTTATACTTTAATTTTATCGAGATTCACTACTAAGGAACTAATCAACATTTGTTTGCTCTTCATGTTTTTTATATACAAGCATAACATTAACTATAATGGATATACCCTAGCAAAACCATATGTTAATTCATTCATAACATATTCAACCAATAAAAATTTACAATATTAATATGGATTAAAATTACTTATCCAACAAATAAACCATTTCTAATGTACAGGTAATGAACACACAAACTATATTTAACAACTAAAAATTATAAACATATATGTTATGACCAGAATAATTAAATAAGTTGAACTTAATAAAATATGAGGACCTTGATAACTCTTATGCATCTGAGTTTTTTATGATTAGAACTTAGTCTTAATGAGAAAATGTTACTTACAATTCAACAAGCACAACCAATATGAGATGATGATGGTTTCATAACAAGGACAATGTGATTCAAAACACTATCACAAATATGATAACAACAATGAACTAAAACATATGAATCTTATCAATAGATCAATCCCTGATCAGATAGAAAGTAAACATTTTTAGTTATGTTCTATGGTGTTGACCACCGACAAGTGTCCTAGATCTTGGCACATAAAAATAGGACATTACATATAATACCTTTTTTAGGTTTTTAAAATATTTATAGGGAGGATATATTTTTATGACACTAAAGATACATATCAAGCCAAGAAAAAACATTTTACTTTCCAAGCAAAATATTATTTATTGAACATATTTGAGTTAACATCAGTGATCAAAGTCACCTTAGTCTCTACCAAGTAATGCCTTAAACTTGTTTCTCACATGCATAAATTCATGTTGTTCATGGTCTTCCCTAACATACCTATACAGGAGACAAATCAAGCTTTAGTAGTTCACATCGTGCAAATAATGTTGTAATAATAGTAACTTGACAACTTATTGAAGTACCAAGGTGAAGTCTTCATATATCCTAAAGGCCTTCCAATACACTATGTAATAAAGCACTACAATGATTTGGTCTTTGGATCCAATTTATAAACATATCTTTATGTCACAAATGAATTTGGGATAATGATGAAATATGTAACCAAATACAAGATATCCTTGATTAGGGAAAGATCAATCCTATTCCTTCTCCTTATGGGATTCTGATAGTACTTATGTCCAAGAAATATGGGTCTTGTTAAATTTATATATACTATTACATAATCAACAAAATCATAGTGAATAATCACTATCCATGGTCATGCATTAATTACCATTTGGATCAACTATAAGGTACATAGTACCTCACCAAGATCCACTTGAATTCAGGTTACCATTAGGTTCTAATCCATCCTAAAGATGTCTTGAAGGCAAAATTTAAGACATGATAAAAATCATATGAATGACTGGTTATGAATTTATTCCAAACCTTTGTCAAAAAAAATATGTACTTTATGGATGATCTACCAAGGCCATTACATAAAATCTTATACTCTTTGTGTCAACCTAAGTTGTAGGCCAACATAGAAAGGTGTACATTAGTGTTTCACATATTAAGTACCTGGACTATGTCTTTGACCATGTGTGAATACATTTAGAATGATAAAATATCAAAGTGATTAAAGATTGGTTAATTCTATGCAATTTCATAGAACTGAGGAGTTTTCTTAGACTTTCAAACTTATACCATAGGTTTATACTTGGTTTCCCACACATATCTTAGCCACTTAGCAAGATAACATTTGAAAAATATAAGTTTGGATGGATTACCACATAAAAACACACTTTAACACTTAGTAAAGTCTTTGCACAATGCCTATACTTGTAATTTTTGACATCGTACATTACTTCAAACTTCACACTAGTGCATCTGATATACACTCAGTGTACCACTCATGAAACATGGGCATATAGTCACATATAATTCAAAAACATTTAGTGAAATAGTGCAAAGGTAATCTTAATATGAAAAATATTTGTATGTTATTTTATAATAAATTAAACAATGGTGTTACTACATCTTGGGGAAGGAGACAATTTTTCATTTCGATTATAAGCCACTTTATTTCTTGTAGATAAAGAAAACTAGAGTGCACACACCACATGAAATGGATAACTTACCTATATTATTTTCATATCATGATAAAACATAATAAATGGAAGGATAGAAAGGTAACGTATTACCTTGCTAACTACTAGTTCACGTAACCATTATAGTACTAGATAGGTAAAGCCACAACTTTAGGACTTTGTAGAAAATTACAGAAGCCTCATGCAAGGTAAACAAGTTCAAGATTTATACTTGTTTGAATTTTTTTTGTACAAGGTCAAACATATATAGGTTTTTGGTGGATCACCTTACCAAAATCACATTAAGGAGGTACACTATAAAACACCTCAGGACACTTTAACATGAAAAATGCTCTATATACATTATAGTCACCCTTCTATTGGCCATATATGTGCATAGATATTGAATATCAACTCAAGCCTTGCATTGCTTTTTGCATTGTCAAGCTCACAAATAGGAAACTATGAATTTACATACCTCTATCATTTCCATCAAGGCCATGGGAATCTATCATCATGGATGTCATGACTAGGTTTCTTCTGATGGAATTCAAACATGATGTTATGTTTTTTGTAGTGGATAGGTTTTAAAATATAGATATCATGGTCACTTAAAATAAATAAATTGATGTAGCTTTCACTATGCAAGCCTTCTTCAGCCATGTTTGGATTCACCTTTGATTCCTAATAGATCCATCATATTTGTTCAAGATCTAAACTTTGTGAGTCATTTTTGAAAATCATTATGGGACTTCATTGGTATATATTTGGATTATTTGACAACATTTCATTCATAGATAGATGGGAAAATAATATTTTCCAATCAAACACTTGTCCATATTTTATGAATGTATAATTATGTGCATAATCATACTTGGGCTAGAAATTTTTTGAACATTTAACATGCATACAACAAAGACCTTCAAAAATTTATGGAGCATAGTCCATATTAGACATGTATTTCATTTCATCCTATAAAACCTCTAGATATACCCTATCATGCACTATATGGATTTGAGTTGTGTGCATAGGAATGGGAAATGGATAAAGATAATAAATTTGTGTGTTGAATATAATCTATTCATAAATATGTTTATTAGATTATTTCTAACACCCAATAAAATTATAAGGAGTGCCATGATGTACATCACACAATTCATACATTCTGAGTTGTAAAAAATTTAGGTTACACTTTTATGAAGAGAACTTCAAAAGTCCTCATAGGAATATCAACCCTATGCACTATGTTCTTTATTCCATTCTACATACATTTAGTGAGAATGGATTCATTATTGATCTTCCTCCATATTTAGGCATGCAACCAATATGCAATGTGGAGCTTCTCCATCCTTTTGTTCCTCTAATTCTTTAGCTAATCATGACACAACATTATTTTGATCTTGAGCCCCAACACTTATGCCCAATAGATAAGGACTAAATCATTGAAGTGATAGATTTTATGACTTGGATTTGAACCTTTTGACGAGATGTAAAATCTATCCTCATCCAAGTGGTATAATCGAGTCACATCTAGGCTTGTGGGCAGCCTAAGGATTGAGGTGAATATCTAGATAGGGATAGCTCCCTTGATATACCACTTTGGATTATAACTACCACTAAAATTGGGAGGTGAAAAGGGAGAAGGATAACTAAAGGCAAACCAATCTAAGGGAGGTGATACACCAAATAACATGATGACATCTAACTATATGCATATTACACTTGAAATCAAAGGACCAACTAAACATACACTTCTCCAATCTTCATCTTCTCACATCAATGTTACATTATGAGGTTATGGAAGAATGTGCAAAGCTAAGAGGACTAGAAAAGAGGCCTATGAGGGAAATAATGAATATGATAACTAAATAAATCTTGGACATTTATTGAAAAACTTCACATGCCCTACAAGTGTTAGGGTGTGGAGCTAAAATCTTTACCAAGGAGCATTCATTATCAGGTTCGGGTCTACACAGACACCGGCGTCGGTCAGGAGCGACCGACGTCGATCACAGGCAGTTGTAGAGATGCCGACGTCGGTAGAAGGTCAGCCGACGGTGGTCATAGACAAGCAGCAAGAACCGACGTCGGTTACCTACGTGTCCAGAAAGCTATTTTTGTGGACAGAAGCGAGTGTTTGCATGATAAGTTTGAGTTGGAGTCTCAAGCTCGCATCTCTATTATTGGCAATACTATTTTTAGAGCCCTTGTTCAAGTGGCTTAACTGCTTGTTGGGTGTACATGCTCAAGTCTCCTAATTCTATATGTAGAATTAGATCTTCCTAGCTTATTGTAGTTTGAAGTAGATTATTGTAGTTGGGTGAATTATTATAATTCATTGTATGAGAAGAATAGTACAGAATTGAATCAATCTAGGCTTGTTGGAGTTGATTGTTCTTGAGAGAGAGAGCTCTTGAGGAATAGAGATCTATTGTGAGATCTATACATCTAGGAGAGGTGTGGAAGAAAGAAGCTTTCTTCAATTGTATTCCTTTTGTAAAGAGTTTGTTAATACAAGTTTTTAGGGTGTTTTCTTGTATCTCTTGTTCTTGCTATTATCATTCTAATTACTTGTCAATCTAGTTTAATTATGCATTTATTGTTGTCACAATTGTAATCTATTGTTGGTTTGATCCCCCAACAAGTGGTATCAGAGCCTTGGTTATAGATTCAGAGCTTGATAATTGGTATCAAAGTTCAGGTTCACTAACAGGTGGTTAATATCTGTGTAGTGTGTATTGATTACAGGTTCTCACAGGAGTTTCTACAGGGATTTCTATTTGAGTGGGAGAAGCAATGGTAGATGAAAGTAAATTGAGAATGGAAAAGTTTAATGGCAAAAATTACCAACACTGGAGAATGCAGATAGAGGATTATCTGTATCAGAAAGATCTCTACTTACCGTTAGGTGGGGTTGTAAAGAAGCCCAAAGACATAGAGGATGAAGAATGGGAAGTTTTTGACAGAAAGGCTCTGGGTTCTATAAGACTGAGTCTAGCATCCACTGTGATATCCAATTTATCACAGGCAAAGTCTACAGTAGAGTTGATGACTACGTTAGCAAATTTGTATGAAAAACCCTCAGCTTCCAATAAGGTATATCTTATGAAGCAGTTATTTAATTTGCATATGAATGAAGGTGGATCTATTTCTACTCATCTGAATGATTTCAATGGAATTGTGAATCAATTAAGTTCAGTGAATATAGTGTTTGATGATGAAATAAAAGCTCTTTTGATAGTATGTTCTTTGCCTGAAAGCTGGCATGGCTTAGTAATGGCAGTAAGTAATACTGCATCTGCATCAAATATTTTGAAAGTAGAGGATGTTGTTAGTGTTATCTTGAATGAGGAAATACGTAGGAAAAGCACAGAAGAGGCATCCAGGAACGCTTTAAGTTTTGAGAGCAGGGGAAGGTAGAAAGAGAAGAGCAAGAAAGGCAGATCAAGATCCAAGTCAAAGGGGAAAGGCAGATCTAAATCTAGGAATGGTAGGAAGCCACAATGCTAGAATTGTGGAAAGATGGGGCACATAAGCAGAGATTGTTAGTTAAAGCCTAAGGAGGACAATCAGCATGAAGGAAAGGAAGAAGCCAAGATTGCAAGTATTGCACAGGATGCTTTAATTTTCTCTCTGCATAATAATATAGAATCTTGGGTATTAGATTCTGGTGCATCTTTTCATGCTACTCCTAACAGGGAATATTTCAGTGACTATATCCATGGAGATTTTGGAATAGTGTATCTAGGGGATGATGAGCCCTATAAAATAATTGGCAAAGGTAAAGTGTAGCTAAAGATGCAGAATATCAACACATGGGTGTTGAGAGATGTGATGTATATTCCTAGCTTGAAGAGAAATTTGATTTCTGCAGGAAAGTTAGGGGATGAGGGTTGTACAGTAACTCTCACAGCAGAATCTTGGAAGGTGATCAAGGGTGCACTTGTTATGGCCAGAGGTAAGAGAGAAGGTACTCTCTATTTGTGTAATTGTGTTACTAACAAATCTCCTTCTGTATTATTTACTTAAAATGTGGATGCTAAATTGTGGCACTCAAGGCTTGGCCACATGAGTGAGAAGGGGATGTCAATTCTTAAGTCCAAAGGTATGCTTTTAGATTTAAAAGGCATAGATCTAGAGTTTTGTGAGCACTGTGTATTTGGAAAATAGAAAAGGGTTAGTTTTCTCAAAATTGGGTCTACTAAGAAGAGGCACAAGTTGGAGCTTGTTCACACAGACGTGTGGGGACCGGCTCAGGTTGCTTCCATTGGAGGATCACAGTTTATGTATCTTTCATAGATGATGCTACAAGGAAGGTATGGATCTATTGTATTAGAAAGAAATCTGATGTATTTGAGACTTTTAAAGTTTGGAAAGCTATGGTTGAGAATGAAACAGGTAAAAGATTAAAGTGCTTGAGATCAGACAATGGCAGTGAGTTCTGAAGTCATAAGTTCAGAGATTATTGTTACATGCATGGAATCCGTAGGTAAAGGACGGTTCCAAGGACACCTCAAAAAAATGGTATTGCTAAAAGGATGAACAGGACAATAATGGAGCATGCAAGATGTATGAGATTGCATGCCAATTTGCCCTTATAGTTTTGGGCACAAGCTGTTGACACTGTAGTGTACCTAATTAACAGAGGACCCTCTACAGCTCTGGATGGTGGTATTCCAGAAGAGGCATGGATAGGTAAAAAGGTTGATCTCTCATATCTCAAAGTTTTTGGTTGTGAAGCCTTTGTGCACATAGATAAAGAAAATAGAAAGAAGCTTGATGCTAAGTCTATGAGATGCACGTTTATTGGCTATGGCTCAGATGATTTTGGTTACAAATTGTGGAATCTAGAAACTAACAAGGTAATCAGGAGCCGTGATGTTGTTTTCAATGAAAGAGTGATGTATTGTGATTGGCTAAGGAAGTTGAATCAGTCTGAGCAGAGTAATGGTGAATTGGATGAGGTGAAAGTCTAAGATGAGCTCATGAGAAAAAGGAATAATCACTTGCAGGAAAACATAGAGATCGACGTCGGCAGATTAGGAACTGGCATCGGCAGGACAAAAATCGGCGTCGGCCATACAGAGACCGACGTCAGCCGTACAGGTACCGAGATCAGTCAGGAAGAATTGACGTCGGCCAGTAACAGGTTTGCAGGTGACCGAGGTCGGTCACTGTCAGAGAATTTGGGTGGACAGCGTGTTGTGGACGAGTCTCATACACCCATCAGGAGGTCAGAAAGGGTGAGTAAGCCTCCAATTAGATATTCTCCTTCTTTATTTTATCTATTGCTAACTGATGGTGGAGAACCAGAGAGTTTTGAAGAAGCAATACAAGTGGAGTCCAAGAGTCAATGGGAGCGTGGCATGGTTGAGGAGTTGGAGTCCTTAAGAGAGAACCAAACATGGGATTTGGTTGAATTGCCAGCTGGTAAGAGAACACTCAAGAACAGATGGACCTATAGGTTGAAAGAAGGTGAGAATGGACAGATGAGATATAAGGCCAGATTAGTGGTGAAAGGATTTGCAAAAAAGCTAGGTATCGACTTTGGTGAGATTTTTTCTCCTGTTGTTAAAATGACTTCAATAAGGGTTGTATTGTCTTTGGTTGCTTTTGAGGATTTACATCTTGAGCAGCTAGATGTCAAGCCAGCATTTCTTCATGGAGATTTGGATGAGGAAATTTATATGGAACAGCCTGAAGGATTCGAGGTCAAGGGTAAGGAGAAGTTTGTGTGCAGGTTGAAGAAAAGCCTGTATGGCCTCAAGCAAGCTCCTAGGCAATGGTATTTAAAATTTGATAGGTTTATGACTGAGCATGGCTATAGTAGGTGTCAATCAGATCATTGCATGTATTTCAAGAGATTTGATAATGGTAGATATATTATTCTATTGTTGTATGTAGATGACATGCTGGTTGCAGGATCACACATGCGGGATATCTCTGAGCTTAAGGTGAAATTAGCTCAAACGTTTGCTATGAAGGATTTGGGAGCAACAAAGAAAATCCTTGGCATGAGCATTAAGAGAGATAGGCAAAATCACAGGTTGATATTGGCTCAAGAAGATTATGTGAACAAGGTGTTGAAACGGTTCAATATGCAGGATGCTAAACCGGTAAGCACACCTTTGGTTGGACATTTTAAGTTGAGTAAAGAATAATGTCCTAATTCATATGATGAGGTAGAGTACATGAGTAAGGTTCCATATTCTTCCATAGTAGGGAGTTTGATGTATGCAATGGTGTGTACTAGACCAGATATTGCCCAAGCAGTGGGAGTGGTAAGTAAGTATATGGCCAATCCAGGTAAGGAACATTGGAAAGCAGTTCAGTGGATCCTTAGATATCTGAGAGGAACCAGCAGTAGGCACTTGTGCTATGGAGGTTCAGATACTTATCTACATGGTTATGTAGATTCAGATATGCAGGTGATTTGGATGGCAGGAGGAGCACTACGGGTTATGTTTTTACTGTAGGTGGAATGGCGGTTAGCTGGATATCTAAGTTGTAGAAGGTTGTTGCCTTGTCAACTACAGAAGCAGAGTATATTGCAGCCATAGAAGCTAACAAAGAGATGATATGGATGACACGGTTCATGGATGAGCTTGGTAGGGAGCATGAGAGTTTCAAATTGTATAGTGACAGTCAGAGTGCAATCCATTTGGCTAAGAATTCAGCCTTTCATTCAAGAACAAAGCACATACAGCTAAGGTATCACTTCATACGACAGGTATTGGAAGATGTTGAGTTGAAGCTGGAGAAAATCCATACAGATAGGATTCCTGCTGATATGTTAACAAAGCCGATTACAAAGGAGAAGTTGAATCTTCATTCAACTTCTATTGGTCTTCATGATTGAGTTGAAGATGGAGGAGCTAGAAGATGTTGTTGTATAGGTATTGGTGCAGCTGTTTATCTCCAAGTGGGAGATTGTTAGGGTGTGGTGCTAAAAGCTTCACCAAGGAGCATTCATTATCAGGTTTAGGTCTACACAGACACCGGCGTCGGTCAGGAGCGACCGACGTCGGTCACAGGCAGTTGCAGAGATGGCAACGTCGGCAGAAGGTCGGCCGACGGTGGTCACAGACAAGCAGCAGGAACCGACGTTGGTTACCTGCATGTCCAAAAAGCTATTTCTGTGGACAGAAGCAAGTGTTTGCATGATAAGTTTGAGTTTTAGTCTCAAGCTCGTGTCTCTATTATTTGCAATACTATTTTTAGAGCCATTGTTCAAGTGGCTTAACTGCTTGTTGGGTGTACATGCTCAAGTCTCCTAATTCAATATGTAAAATTAGATCTTCCTAGCTTATTGTAGTTTGAAGTAGATTATTGTAGTTGGGTGAATTATTGTAATTCATTGTATGAGAAGAACAGTACAGAATTGAATCAATCTAGGCTTGTTGGAGTTGATTGTTCTTGAGAGAGAGAGCTCTTGAGGAATAGAGATCTATTGTGAGATCTATACATCTAGGAGAGGTGTGGAAGAAAGAAGCTTTCTTCAATTGTATTCCTTTTGTAAAGAGTTTGTTAATACAAGTTTTTAGGGTGTTTTCTTGTATCTCTTGTTCTTGCTATTATCATTCTAATTACTTGTCAATCTGGTTTAATTTCACGTTTATTGCTGTCATAATTGTAATCTATTGTTGGTTTGATCCCCCAACAACAAGAAGAAGCTTTCCAATTGCAAATAGATGATAGGATGAAATAACATGCTAAGGAATCCATAGTCTTCACATATGCAAAATCAAAAATTCCAAATGAAAACACCAAATAATTCATGGAAGAGGTAAAAATTAGTATTATTATTGATCAAAAGGTATACATTTGATTAGGTCTTCACCATACTTAGGTGGAGCATCCATATAATGGCTAAAATGGCTAATTCTTATAGAACCTGAGAGAGAGAGAGGAGAAGAGAGAAGTCCAAGGGTCATAAGAACAATTTTAAAGATTATAAAATTAGTTAATTGTGAATGATAAGAGGATTTGGGATGGACCATGTAAGTTCAGGAGCTACAAGTGTCAATCCAAGTCACAAACTTCATGAAAAGTGGCAAGAAACTCCTTATTTTGGATCAAAAAAACTATCTACATGATTAGCCCTATTTTAATGCCTTATAACTAATTGGGACCAGGTATAATTATTGGATTTAAGTGTAATGGAATCATTCATGCCTCTTCATGCATTGGTTTTAGGCCTAATCATCTTGAATCACCTAGAGAAGAGCAATCATCATCTGCTATCAAGAAAACTTCTCTTCCATGCACCCTGCATACTTATCATCAAATTTGGCTTCATTTTATCATGAAAATACATGTAAGGAAGTTAATTACACATTTAAATACCATCCATGTCCTTATAATCACCAAGTAAACCTTAAAAGTCCATTCACATAAAGTTTTCACACTTATCCCTAGCTTATCCATTAGGCCAATCTTGGTTGGCTGAGTCAAAGCACCTATTTTGGACACTTAGGAGTTTTCAATTAGAATAAAATTACCATATGGAGTTATAAAAATTCCAAAAATTCCCTCAAAACTTGAGTTCACCTTCAAACTCCTCTTGTAGCCTGAATAACACAAAAAATGGTTAAAATTAGCTTATCTCTGCCATGTCCATATAGGTTCGTATAGCTAGTTGGCACATGTGGGAGATTTAGTGAGTCATTTACAAGGTCCAATATGTTTCATGATAAAAATATGACATTAGGTTAGCTTTCCAACTCTATTTTCACAAACTAATCTTTACAAGGGTTTTGGAGGGTTTCTGAGCAGTTTAACTTCTTAAGGTTGTTTCATAAAAACTTAACATTGGAGTTGAAAAAAATTCTAAAAGTGTGGCCTTTATGGACCCTATCAACTTTTACAAACTCCTTTGGTATCCATGTAATTCCTCATGAAGATATGAGCATTCTAAGTTAGCCTATCGAGCTTGTTTCCTTCATTCCAATAGGCCTGATGGGTTTCTGAGCCAATAATGGCTTCTAAAATGTTTATAATGAAATAAAAAGGACTTAAAACCTCTTTATACACCCCATAAACATACTCCCATAATATATAACACTCACCAAAATACATAAGTGATGGTGGACCCCAAATTGGGCTTAGGCTTGAATCTTACCTAAAAACCCTATTTACACCTTTGAAGATATAGACCTTCTTATAAAGTTTATATCCTTTGTCAAGTGTTCTTAATTTTTTAATATATCTATTTACACATACCAAGTCACCATACATCCTTGTAATTACTCCTCATCCCTTCTTAGGCCTAGTTGGGGACCCTAGGGTTTGACTTCAACTTTAATGCTTTAAGCCTCCCTATTTGGTTTCTTATCTATATGAGGTGTTATTAAAATTTTAATATTTATGTTTCAACTTATAAATATATTTTAGAGGTTTAAACAACTCTTTGATCATATTTTTACCCATCTTTTCCAAGACTATTAGTTTTATGCACAAGGGGAGTGCCTTCTATCTAAGAAAAAATAGAGGGAACTTCCTTCTTCCTCAGATAATTTTGATCAATTTAAGATATTACCAAAGTATTTAACAATTAATATAAAAAAAATTTAATTCTTGATCTGGTGATTTGACCCTCCAAATGCATGAAAGTATGAGACAGACTTGTAGAAAGGGCACTGTCTACAGGGTTTGCATTTTAGACTGAGTAATACTTGTCTGGATTTATTTATAGATGCTTGAAAAAAATTTAAATTGACTCATTAAATTATCAAAATATTCCCTTAGTGATATTATCATCCCTTAACTCATTCACTTACTTTTTCCTTATTCATACTCTTTGGATGGGCTTATTGCTCCTCAAGAGTGCTTTACCTCTGAGATAGAACAAAGGGGTATTGCTCTCTATCTTAGGAATAAATGATTAAATATATAGTTTAATATTCAACTAAGGGTTATATATGATAAAAATTAAGATTTTATTCCTTTAATTTATCTTCAATCACCTCAAACTTATTCAAAATAGCCTCTAAACAAGACTGTGTATAAAACCCTGTCTGTGTTTCCTATTTAGTGTACCTATAGGTGCTTATCTTCTTGGGGTAATTTTATTGATATGAGGTACTATTAATCCATAAAAGGAATATCAAGGCTTATTTATTCACCTATAATACCTGCTTGTCATGTTAAAAACTTGGGATAGCCCTCAATTACATCACTGTCAGTATACATTCACCTATGGCTAACTGTGTTGGAGTCTCTTTTTGACTTTTAGGTTTCCATGAGTTCATTTATACATTGTGTTATATGTTTAAAGGATTTAATTATAATTATATTCCCTATTTGAAGTCCCTGGTTCATTGGGATTAGTCTAACTATCACCTAGAAACTTCGCCTCGGTCCATTGTCCACCTACAATCACTCAAAGTTGGTTGTATGGGAATATTTAAGGTCTTTTAGGTTTCTTTATGTATGTTTAGGTCTTGAAAATAATGAGGATAACCCTATTGAAACCTCCTTAAACTGACCTCATTATAATTGCTATGTTCATGGTTGAAATGAGGTCCATTTTAAGTATTACAATCTTCTTGCTTTCTTCCCCTGCTCACCTGACCTACAGGTGATCATTAGCTCTTGATGAGACACCTGTAGGTGTGAATGGGATAATAAACACAAAATTTCAAAATTCCTTTCATAAATTTTGGACCAAGAATGATTTAATTAACCATTTAAAACTACTCAGTTATAGAGGCATGTTTTGGCATTATAACACTGGATATGGGAGTCTCTTATAGCTCAAAATGGTAGAAGTCACTACTTGTAGATAGTGGTTAAGGTGACATTTTTAGACCTTATAACAACTACCTTTTATTAATTCTCTTGACCTCAAAACTTTTAGAGTTAATGAATTATGATAAGGCTATAATATAAAACTATCTATATGCATCAAAATTCTTGGCAACCTTGTCATATGAGGTTGGCAAAAAGGCCCAGGTACTTTGTTTTCACTCTTTAGGGTTTTGATCCCAAAACTTAGTTACCATCCTTGGAAAGGTTTCTCATATATTTTTTTCCATCTTATCACCTCATACAAGTTTTTTATGGTATCTTAAATATATTAGGATCCAAAAAGGAGTTTGACAATTTCATTTAATACTTCATAACAACTCCTTAGCTCTTTGCTAACCCTTGTAAATGACTATTCTGATGCACATATAGTCAGAATTAGTTGATTGGTAATTTTATACTTTTGTGAGATTCAAAATACTTTTTAGGTCCTCTCATGATTCCAATGAAACATCAAGATGTTGATAATTTTGAAACAATCTTCTCACACTCCATTTTAATGTTGGACTCTTTAATAAATGCTGACATAAAGGTATATACATGCTTGCTTGACTATCTATATTGTTTATGACCATCATCATAGACCATTTGGGATATTTGGGGTGTCTAAAATAAAGTTTTATACAAAATAACATGACAAACACATTTTAAAATCTCTAATTCCCATTTACAAGCATGATCATAGCTCAAAAACATGACTGTAACTGAGTTATAGGCAGAAAGCTAACTATGAGTATGATAATGGTTTGAGAGTTTGATCCAAACATGGAATTATGAGGCCAAACATGGAAAAGAAGTAGTAAATATGGAAACAAGATATGGCAATACACCATATCCTACTCACATGAAAGCCTCTGTATTGAATTCAAACTCTTACAAGTGGAAAATTCACTGAAACTACTCATGGTGGCATCCTCCTGCAAAGTGATTTATGTTACTAATTTAAACAACATAAAATATGAATAAAATCATGGGGACTATTTCAATAATAAGCAAAAATCATCTATAAGTAAGATCAGTAGCTAGATTATACATAATCCCTTAAAACAAGGCAAAACCTATAGGGTGCATAGATTAGTAGGCAAATTTGCATATTCAACTTATTAACAATGGGTAATAAAGTATAGTTGATCAATATTAAAAATAATTATATGAAAATGAACATATTTTAGTGTAATAAAACCTCTCCAAGGTGTTTGAGCTAAAACCTCCTGAGCTGTCTATGCTAAGTAAAAACCTATAAGTTACTTTTGTTTGCCAAGAAGGGTGAAAAGGGAGTAGAATGATTTTTCCAATAAATGGAAATTTAATATCAAACCAAACAAGTAAATGAGATTGGAAAATCTTAAGGGGTACTACTTGACCATTTTCTATGTGGCACACTTCTCAAGGAGGTCATATGAGTGCCAAACCCCTATTTTCCTCAAGAAATATACCCTTTCTTTTGAATAACCTGCCATATTTTAGTTATGTCAATGTATTAAGACTTAAGTGTATACACGACACATGAAATAATATTTTTTAACCTTCACATTTCCCAAGAAACTCATACAAAGCATTAAATACACCTTTTTTACCCTTAAAATGACCTAAAATGATCAATAAACATAAAAAAATAATTGACCAAAGCCAATATAGCATCATTTAATATTAATTAACATGTAATACACCCCATGAAACTCATATTACACCCCCTATAGACCTATAAATCCATGTTTTTACCTATAGGTGCCCCAATTTGACTAAAAAGTCAAATTTGGTCAACAATAGACACATGTACCTTTTGTGACACACATCAAATTTTTAGAGTGTTCAAAATGGGAAAATATTTAGATCAATCTAGGTGGTATAACTATCAAAAAAATTATTTATAGTTATTATAGATACACAAGGACACAATAGAAATCATTATTCTTCAATAAAGGGTGAATGATCCATGCATAAATTTTGTAGTGTATGCTTATCATATATACACATATATACCACACACATCTCTCACCTATACCAATCCTATCACAATCACATGTGCCTTACTCATACTTTCTCATAGTCTTGTGTGATTTACTCACACTTGATCAAAGAATCACATGCTTTTCCTCCACACCAAGCCAATCACTACTTATGTGTTACTACATTTGCCTTCCTCCATCATATACATATGTAATATTTCCTTTAATAGTTGGATTTACAAGTGGTGCTTCTCAATTTTGGACATGGAAAATATCTAGTTGGGCAATTATCCATTATAAACCTCGAAGTTCAAATGTCAATCAGTAAGGACAATGAAATGAATTATAATCATATTATTTGTAACCAATGGTAATTGTAACTACTTATTTTATTACATGTATAAATATGTATCATATGAATCCATCTAAGGTTCAATTCCATACATAGTCATAGTGATAGATATAATTCTCTATGTATCTACTCTATCAAACATAAATTGTACATATATGTATTATTTTCCTTATTCACATTGAATAGAAGTTTCATTTATAAAATCATCATACTTATGATCCATTTAATGTGTGTTTATTATTCTATCTAAATTCCTTTATGTGCATTAACTCTTTGTAATTATGAGTTACCTATAACTCATAGTCCCTCCTTGGCATGATTGGTCCTAGGCACTCACAATGCAAATCAATCAACTCAATAATCTCAATAAGTACACAATCAAAATAAAATAATATCATACAATAAATCCAAGGGACAAAAACAAAGGACACATTCAAATGTATCACAAGACATAGGTCCAAAGGCTATAAGCAATATACATGTTCAAATGGTGCACAAACCAAAAAATAATCTGATAGAGATGTTCAAGGACTTTCATGTAAGGGCAAGGGTCATCCATATTAAAACAAAAGAAGTCTAATATATTATGTACAAGTAATAGAATCAATGGATCATATAAAAAGCAAATATATTATACACCATGTATATGTAATATGATCATATCCTAGAAAATAGCATATCCATGTACAAAAATGTAAGAAAGAGATGTTAGAAAGACATTTTAAAAGAGTGTATAACATAATAAAATATGATTCATATATTGGTAACACCTATAAATACAGTAACTTTTGGATAATATTTCCCCATTTTAGCATGGTCACTGGGTAGAGCAAGTCCAACATCTTAGTTTAGCATGGTCAGTAGGTAGATCCAAGTCTAACATGTTATTGAGTATCCTATGTTTTGGGTTATATATAATTTTTTTATAAATGGAGTGGTAAGATGCCTTCATAATTAACCTTTTTTCCTATTTGGGAAACATGTTGCGGTATTTACCACCTATAGGTTAGTAATCATGTAGATATTTTGGTAACTTGGAGTTGTGATTAATTATTCATATTTCATGAGGGTATTAATGAATTATGTTTATAGTTTGTTGATACATTAACTCCCTACTATTTTTTATCAATTTTGAGTGCACCCTTTAGAGAAGTGGTTTCAAGGCTTTTCCCTTTAATCGATACAATAGAAACACCCCTCAGGTTGTGGGTGACCTTGTATGAGGGGTGAATATCTAGAGAGGTCTAGTTCTTTTGGTTAATCACCTAAATAAAATATATGCTTTGATTGGAAAAGAGAAACTAAAAAATAGACATGAGTTGATGCACCAATGATTTTATGTCTCCTCTACATACCTATGACAACACAATAAGAATAAAAAGAGGTTGAACTTATCTTGAACACTCATATAATTAGGTTTCCATGCATCAATATTTCACGTGAAGGCAATGGCCTATGTTAGGACTAGAAGGAAGATTTAAAAAAGGTCTTATTTAAGACACAACTAACAAACTTTCATATCTAATTACCCACACAACTAACTCTAACGCAACATGTGACCTACAAAGATAAAATTTCTTGCATGAAGGTGAAATGAAAAGGACATATTCAAGAGAGAGTACTTCTACATGTATAAATATATAAAATACTAGCATAATACAAAAAATGCAAGTATGAGAAGGTAAAATTAGTCTCTTTATTAATTCCAAGGTTTGAAAGTCAACATTACAAATTCTCAAGTGAGTGGAGTCTTGTTAAAACCAATAAAGGGATACAAATAAAGGCCTTTCCAACCTAGTTTATAAGATAATTAGAAGAAAAGAACTTTTAAGCTGCATAAATGCATCTGTTACAATATGGATTCAACCTATTCAAGAGAAAGACAACTAAAGCATTAGTCCATTATTCTTTCTTCAATGCCTTCATACCTATCATAATGATGATCTTCTAAAGAGAGTGGCATAAAAGTGGAGGAGAGGGATTTATCTTTGCTAAATTTGTCTCTTAGAGTAATTGAACATGGATGGCTTGGTCAAATGGCTAGTCTAAACTCTTGAAAATCCTTCGTATAGCCTTAGCTCACCCTATTCCTACCTTCTTGTGCTTGTAAAAATTTTACTGCATGGTTACTTGGGATTACCACTACTTTACATCATGGGAGTTACCTCTTCAAAGGCAATTTTTAATGCCACTTTAATGTCTTGATCATTGTTAGCTTGTATGAATGAGCACCTAATAGGTAGTCACATGGTGGTGAGATCACCTTTCCAATGATTTAAATATTTGTTATGGTCTTACATGAATCTAAACCTCCATCATGGTCATGCTTGACTAGTCTCATGAGCATATTCAAATTGAAAATCATCTTATAGCTCACCTAGTGAATTTCAAGAGAGGTAGAAGGGATGATTTCCATTGAGAGTTTGAACATGATTTTTGGGGCTTAAACCATCCTTTGCATCTTTTATTTATAAGCCTGCTATCTCTCTTCCATATTCTATAAATCATTCCTCACTACTCATGAAGCTTGTGAAGTCATTCACTTACCTACAACTGTAATCTCGATCTCACTATTGGAATAGTCAATGCTACTCCATGCATCATCAATGGATTTGAGTAATCCCTTTTGAAACCATTATGATCCTTCCTTGGTTATGTAAAGGATATATCATGTCAAAATTCCTATAAGCTATTTATAAACCTAAAATCACAACATAAATCATAACATGCATTATTGTCACAAGATGGTAGTGGTTAGAGAAAATCTTAGGGAGTATTTAAACATATTTAGAACTAAAAGTATCATCTCGTTCTTATGCATAGCCCTGGAATATTTACTTAGAGTCTCTTGTATCTCCTTTTACTATCATGAGGCTTATTTTTTAGGCCTTTCATGCAAGCCTGTTTCATGTCCTTCTAACCTATGATGTTCTAAATCCTGCATTTTCTACTCCAAAAAAATTTAATTATTTTCCTATTACTATTTACAAACATATTTAATGTTGGTTTTATCTTCTCCACATTAGGATTGATTAATTATCCCTTTCGATGAGATTTGAGGATAATGTGTTAATCTCACCCAAGTGAGAAGTCTTCTTGTAGCTTACAACTTGCTTATAGCTTAAGGAATTTATCTTCTTAAAACCATGAAAGATTATTAATATCAAGAAAGAGTCCCATGTTTATTTGAAGACTCTTCATGAGAAGAGAACCAACTCAAAATACAATGATAGTTCACTTTTTAACTTGTAGGCATGTATAAGCTTTTCTTCAAGTTCAACCCTTCATCAAGGATCTTGAGGATGAATCTATTACCTTACATAATCAAGATCCAATATGGAAATATTGTCACATTATTTTCCAATTATGTGATTACCTTGAACAAACACTTTATGCCCCAAGATTTCTTAGTCTCTTATCTTGATGCTCTATTGTTTTATGAAAGAGGAAAGACAAGTTTACAAGCCATGTTGATGTTTAAGACTCATTATATATCTATTATTGGAGCTCATAATAGTACATAGGCATTTTGAGTCTTCTTGAGGTTATCATGACATCAACCCACTTGGTATCTCATCTCTACACCATCTTTTTATCTTTGAATGAACCAAAATTCACTATTGGCAAGGTTTGGACTGTGTGCTCCTTGTCTATAGGTCTTGAAGGTAAAACTATGGTATAGACCTACAAGTATTCCTATCCATGATATAAAAATATATTTAACTTCACCATGACAATCTTGAAACCTTGAAGAAAACTTGGAGGCTTATGAGCCTGCATGTTTTGGGTCTAAAGCTTCCTTAAAATATCCTGTAACATGTTAGTCATTCTCTAAAACTTGTTTAGAAACTATATCATCAATGAATATTCATAAAATATCATTTTAAACCTGATATAAGTATATTTATAAAGGTTTACATTGTTTATGATCAATTATATGCTTTATATTAACCTGTAGAAGGTCTGTGAGGCCCTAGAAGACCTTTAGAAACCTTGCCTATAACTCCTTTAAGACTTGTAGGTATATGTTTTTACTTGAATATCTTCATTTTTTATCCTCACCTTGAAAGACCCTTGAAATCTTGAATTAAATACCTAAATTCTTGTAAGTTAGGCTTTAAAACCATTGTATTTAACCTAAGACATTACTCTTAGGCTTGAAACCATGTGCAGCCTGCATGTGTTCTTAAAAGGTCACAAAATTCACTCTTAAACTTACATATTCTTGTTCTCTAAAACCCACATTCTTTTAGGTGATATTTTATCCCTTGAATGACTCTTAAATCTATTTATATTCATGCATAAGACCCACACAACCTTTCATCATCAAAAATACCCTGCTTAAGGATCTAATACATGATTTAAACCTTTGTGAAGACTCTTGGTCATGGAGATTTGAATTATAACTATTATAGTCCTATATGGAGATTATCATGCCTTATATCATACCTCTAATTGATCTTGTCAGGTCTTAGGATCCTTGGAACTCTATCTTTCTATAAATGGGACTTGATACCACTCTTTAGAACCCTACATTGCACTTCTAACATGACTCTAGGAGTTCATTTCTACCATGAAGACCATGACATTAGTCTGTACGGTTATTTAATTTTTATTGAAGGATTAAAACCTTTAAAACTCTAATTTAGACCCTTGGGAGTTTGATTGTAGACCTGTATGTGCTTTAGAAAGGGCCTAGATCCTTGGAGATTATTGTGATGTCTTATTCATGCTCTTAAAAATCATGCAAACCTCATCATTGAGTCCATGGAAACTTGTTATGCCTTGTATAACCATGGATACTTTATCATTTATGCATGAAAACTTTTTGGTACTTAGAGTGCTCGATATTTATGAGAACCTTTTTACATACCTATACACAAATGTTCAGGCTTGTTGTTAATAGATCATGCTTAAGGTTCATTAGGTAGGTAGTGTAGGTCTATACATTCCTTGTTTTAAGCTCTTAGGGATCATGATTATTTAAATTTTATGTTTTAATACTTGCCATGGATGTTGATAAATCTTTAAGGGAGTGTTATTACACATATTTATGGTTTTAGATCCCTAAAAACACTTAAGAGTGCAAAAACCTGAGTTAGGGTTTAAGCAAGGTTTTGAACCTATTTGTAGTCTTCTTGGGAAAATGACATCTTTGTAGCCTCCTAATTTGGTCTAAATGTGATTTGAGGATGCCTCACAACCCTCTCTACTTTTTGAAATACTTGATCTGATCCATGCAATAGGAGAAGGGTGAATACGTCTCAACTACTTATCCAAAACCTACCTAAAAACATTTTATGCCTTCTTGATGATTGTTTCTTTCTCTCTCATTCTTATTCTCTCTCTCAATGCTTATAGGAGATTTTTAAAAAAACTATTCAACTCCTCCAACATTTGATTTGAGCCATGCAAAATCACATATAAGTTAACATGTGATTATTATCTATTTGTAAAGCTTGTAACTTTTAGTGTTTATCCTCACTCATGAATTATTATACCTTGATATGCTTTTTCATGCCTAAATATTATTGTAAGGGATGTGGAGGAATATTTTGAACCCCATTTCATGCTTAGAATACATTACTATCCCTAAAACCTATTATTTTTTTACAAATTTGAAAGTTTTTATATCTTGTATTATATATTAAGACCCCAAGAAGGCTTGAGGGATTATTCTATGACATTGTTTATGCTTTTAATCCTGTAATCAATCTTGTCAAGGAATTTTTGGTTATTATAAAGAGATAAACCAGTCCAAGGATTTATGGAGGAGCCTTCCTACATTAGGGGTTTGAAAGGATCAAACTGAGGATAGAAGGATAAGGAAGTGGACCAAGTTAACCAATTCCTTGAGCATCATGTGTGAGATTTAATACATAATAGAGGAGCTTTTAGACCTATTAATGGCCTAAATATGTGACATTTTGAATGTTACACTCCTCATAAATACTTCATGAAATATATTTTAAAGCCTTTTAACTTCCTTTGTTAATGAAAACCACCCTCTTTAAGTCCCTAACAATGCCCTCATGAAACTGTAAGGCTTTGACATATCTTTCACATGGGTAGACATTCACATGTGATAAAATAATGTGTAAGATGACCCTTTAAGATCCCTAATGCATGAATTATATCAAGACATGAACCTTTATGATATGAAAAAATGACTCTAATAGTGAAATTTAAACTTCTCTTCAACATTGCACCTCTCTTAACATTGAAAACATGCTTTTCATAAGCCTTTATGATGCCAAGATGAATTCTTGAGACTATTTTCATGACTACCCTCTTCATCATATATTGGTTGATTAAGGTTGACACAAAATCATAGTAGGAAATATTCACAACTAGCCCTTTAACAAGATAATGTAATCATAGTAGGAACACTCTCACATGGCTCAAATAAGTCATAATGACTCCTATGCATTAACTCCTCCTTACAAGACCTATACAATGAATTTTGGATCCCTTAACTAATGATGACATTGATAATGGATTTAAAAGACATTAATTGTATGTAATCATAGTGCATCATGTCTATAAATCAATCTTGGCTAAGAAAAGATAGAGAATAGCTACACTTTTGATGGGAATACATTTGTCAAGTGAGAGCATGACCAATATGGGGTTCCACTAGATCTGATTAGGGGATCTATTATCATAATACACCATGATACAAAGGGTTAAAAAGCCTATAGTCTAACATAATCATGCAACAACCCTAAAAGAGTCCTAGGTTTAATGTTTCACTCTATATCTATTAACAAGAAAGTAAATCTAATCTAGTACACACCAAATCTTGTCGAACAACATGAGGGGTTAGTAAAGAAATCAAAACATGCATATGAGAATCTATATTAAGATAAGTATGAGTAAGACCCTAATACATGGAATATGAAGAGTAATATTATTTGAGCCAATACTTATGCTACTTCTATCTACTAAAGAGAGGAGAATAAAGTTAGAATATATTGACCTAAATGTGAACTCATCAAGACTTAATCTCTCCTTTGGCCAAAGGGGCTTCACAAGAGGTTGTTATGGTTTATAAGGATAACTAAGGAAGGCTAAAGCATCCAAGACTTATCCATAAGACTATATTCTCCAAGTAGGAACCCTAAGTTAAGACTCCTCAAATAGAATGGTGGAAGAGTAGATTGTAAAGAAGTGTGAGAGAATATTAACTCTTGATTTCATATTGAAATAATGATGAAATGATATTTTATTTATAGGTAGATCTCACCCTAAATCCTTCCAAATATGTTGGATGTATGAGGTTGACCCAATCAACCCTATATGTTTTAGAGAGATAAATCACTAGGTCATGAGCTAGGTTGGCCAAAGGGCTAACAAAGCTCTTAAGTGAAAATACTCAAAAACAATACAAGGTCAACCCAGTCAACCTTGTATAGTAATCAGAGGCTGAAAATTTTACAGGATTAACCCAGTCGACCTAGTATAGTCAACTAGCGAAAGGGCATCAAGGTGAGGAAAAAAGGGATGGAAAGAGGTAAAAGACTCAAGGAGTGTGCAAGGGAGGAGTAATAGCTTAGGGAATGGTTTTAAGAGATAGTTGGATTAATAATAATGTGGCCATAAGGGCCAATAATAATCTAAAGTACTAAACATCTACCCACCCCTTTCCCGATGCACCCTTTATGGCATGTACTTAGAGAGATTGAATCTTGATGGGTTCTTGCAAGATGTAAAGCACCAGTATTTGATAAAAGTTGAAAATATTATGTGTATACATATGCCCCACTCAAATCTCATCATGTGTCACTAAGTTGAAATAGGGGATGGTGATTTAAAAAAGAACATAAAGATACATAACGCTAATGCTAAAAAAAATTACAATATTTTAAAGCAAAAATAACTAAAAGTAAATGACTATAAAGTAAATAAATAAAAAGTAAATGTAATGCATACTTTGAATTACCTTTATTTTTTTATGGTTATATTATGTGTTGTTAGTTTTGATTGTGTAGGGTGTAGAGTCTACTTTTGACAAACCCAAGAATATAAAACTAAAGAGTAAAAATAAACAAATGCAAGAAAAGCCAAGATAGTTGGTGCTATGAGAATGGTATGTACTTGGAAAAATTGGAAATATAGGGTGACAAGTGATATGTTAGATTAAATGACCAAGTCAAAAAAAAAAGATTAAATAGGGTAACTAAAAATCTAAGGCTATTAAAGACCGAAAAAATCAAACAAGTAAACCTCAAGTAAGAAAGGCAAACTACCAAGTCAGACCAAGGATACATGTCAAAAAGATGGCAAACAAACATAGATGGTAAAATTAGAAAAAAAAATGGTAAAAAAACATTGATGAGTGAGCAGTCTCAATCCTTATCTCACTTAACAAATGGAAAAAGGTGCATAAAAAGGGAAAACAAGATTGCCGAGTGAGAAGTGACAAGCTAACCTCACTCAACAATGTAAAAAGGGTACAAACTTAGGTATCCATAATAGTAGGATAGTATAACAAATGAAAAATGGTAAAATTAAAGTAAATCAAGTGTATAAATGTAAATCATGGTGTAAAGAAAGTAATCCATAGTTACTCAAACTTGTTTTTTCACTCTAAGGATATATAAAACTAAAACAAAGTAGTGCTAGCATGTTTTTAAGAGGTGAAGAAGAAGGCAGTATAGAAGAAGGGAAAATAGATTTGGAATCACAATTTTTTTATCAAGGGGGAAATGAAATGGGTGGAGGGGAGAATGAAGGAAAAACCAAGGTAGAGAAAATATTTATTAAAGTTAAGACACTCAAATTAGGTTTGTTAAAATATGAGGACTTACAACCTTAAGGAATTTGAAGAACTTCTCTTAGCTATACAAGTCTTAGGTTAACAAATGAATTATATAGATCATCTCACGAAGTCTATGTGTATGAAAATTAAAATGGACCTACCTTCCCACAACGTGTTCCCCATTCCTTAGGACCCCTTATAGAGTCATCAGTCTATTGTAAAGATTGGATACTTTCATGAGAAAGTAGTATCACCATAGAGTTTATTGTATTCCCAAATTCCAATCTACTAGCCTACCACACCCCAATGGACCTTAACTCTATGGTGAGGCCAAATATGGAGTTTGAGCTTCAATTAAAGATTGGAGATGTGCTTGGAATCACATCTTTTGGTGTGATGTTGACTTTTGATATTTGTATGTTACCTTTTTAATATCATTGCCTTTTGTTTTAAATGATTTGAATTTTAAATTTCTTAATGGATTTTTCTATTCCTCTTCTATACGGATTTGGAAAACCAAACATGGGTGCTCAAGATTACTTTCATTTGAATACTTGGGACTTGGTTGCTAAGAGAGAGAAACTTTAATGAGCATGGGGTATATGAGTCTCATAAATCTAGGTGAAATAAAAGTGATATCTTGAATTCTACCTTTTTTTAATCCAATGTGGAATTAAAGGAAGGGGAAATCAAGAGGAATGACACATAGAATAATTTAAATTACTTCAAATTGCAAAAAATGTGACAAAGGAAAAAAGGGATACAATGATAGTAAAGTGTGATTCCTTATCAAAAGAGGGAAATGGAGGAAAACATGCTAACATAGAATGTTTACACAAATTCAATCTATCAAAAGAAGCAAAAAGCTAAAGTTGAGAACAAGGATCATATAAAACATGAAAAGATGGTAATTTAATGAGGAGGGCTGGGTCCTATCCATAGTCTTACACTACAACTTCATAAAAGATAAACACACAAGGGGGTCAACAAGCAAGTGAAAGATAAAGTGAGGTAAGTAAAAAGATGTTAGTTTTGTGAGGAGTTTTGGGTCCTATCCATGGTTTTACAAAGAAACTCATAAAACAAAAACCCAAGGGGTGTCAAAAAGCAAACTAGAAAACATTAGGTAAAAAAATAAGTAAAAAATTGGTAATTTTGTGAGAACTAATAGGTCCTATCCATGTTCTTATGAAGGAACTCACAAAATAAAAACCCAAGGGGTGTCAAAAAGATAAAATTCAAAAAGATAAATAAGACTATGGTACATCAATAAACCAAAAGACCAAATGGGAGTACTAAAGGTTTTTGAAAGGAAGGAACTTGATGTAGAGGGAGAGACTTGTGTAAGTAACTTGAAAAAAGTGTTAGATAGATGTAGATAGAAAGCATGAAAAGAGGGAAATGTTTAGGCAAAGTAATTTTTGAGAAATTATGCATTGGTGGGCTCTTTGAAAACATGGCCTTCACTAGTTTGAAGATGGTAGGTGCTTAGACCAAGAATATATTTAAATAAATATAGGTCCCATAATTTTTTGGTGTATTTAACTTCTTTATCATGGGTGTAGTATAATTTAAGGTCAAGATCATTGACATTAAATTTGATGACTTTAACACATCTATGATGTTGCCTAGCAATGCGAGCCTTGTATTGGCAGTCAAGTTGTAAGGCAAAAAGTTAACATTTATCAAGTAGATGAAGGGAATGAAGATGAGCTTCACATAATTATTCATCAGGAATAATACCATGAAGAGATATACAAAGAGAGGGAATCTCAAATTTCAAGGGAAGGATTGACTTAGAACCATAGACTAGCAAGAATGGAGTTGCCCTAGTGGTAATGAATATGCTAGTTTGATAGGCCCAAAGTGCAAGGTAAAGATGAAGATGCTAATCCATACAAGTTTCATAGATTATTTTTTGGAGAATTTTATTAGTGGCCTCAGCTTAGCCATTACATTATGGATGATAAGGTGTGGAAAATTTGTGATTGATTTTGAATTTATTATAATGTTATTTAACATGTTTATTTTTAAAGTTGCCACCATTCTTTGAAATGATAGTATGGGGAGAACCAAAGTGGAAAATGATTTGATTAAGAATAAATTTTGAAATGGCAAGACCGGTGATGTTAACAAGAGGCATGGATTCTACCCATTTGGTAAAATATTTGGTAGTAATGATGATAAAAACATGCCCATTTTGGGAGTGAGGTAGTTTACCAATGATAATGAATCCCCATGTGGAAAATAGCCAAGGAGATTTGATAGTTTGAATTTTGGATAGAGTTGAATGAATTAGATCATCATGAAGCTAGAAAGGATTACACTTTTTAGCATATTCAATTGCATCTTTTTCAAGAGTAGGTGAAAAGTAACCCATATGTAGGAATTTGTGGGTTATAGCATGTATGTTATAGTGGCCACCATAAATTCCCCCATGAGCTCGTTTAAAAATAGGAGGGACATCATCTTTCATATCAAAATAGAGCATGGTACCTTCAACATTATGATAATAAAGGATGTTATGTCAAAATACATAATCGAAAGCTTGTTTATGAGTACATGTATTTTCATGAGATTCTAAATTAGGAGGATAAGTTTGATGTTCCAAGAATTGAATAATGTCTTTATACCACATACTTTGTTAAATGGTAATAGCCTTGATGTGGCAGATAAGTGAATCTAGTGGTTGAGTTGAATGTGGAGTTTTTCTTATTTGTATAAGAAAATTAAGTTTAGAAAGAACTTGGTGGGGATGAAAGAGAGATGCTGAAGAGGTAATAGAATCAACAATGGAATTTTGATCTCTAGGAATAGGCTCAATAGTGAAAGAGATGAAATCCTTAGCAAGAGTGGTTGAAATTTGATGATATGTGATGGGTTTCTCACTTTTACATTGATAATCATCACTCACTTAGTGGAAAATAAGCTGAGAATCACCTAAAGCATGAAGGTATTAAATGTATAAATCAAAAGCAACTCTCATGCCTAAGATAAAGGCTTCATACTTGGCCATATTATTGGTGACATCAAAGGTGAAGAAAAAAGCTAAATTAATGATCTTTCCAAGAGGACTTGTGAGAATTCAACCTGCCCTGGCTCCTTAAACTCATTTATCACCATCAAAGTGAAGGGTACAAGTATCCTCATACAAGTCAACATTGATTTTAAGAAGCTCCTCAATAACTAATTTTGGTTTAGGATTACCTAAGGGAGTAGTGGATTCATCAAGTTTATTTGCTTCAAGATCAGTAGTAAAGAAATGAAAATAATATTTAAGAGAAATAGCTTGATTAAGACCTTCAATGTAAAGTATATTGTCATCTAGAAGATCATCTTGGAAGGAAGAAGTGGCTGGTATGGGAGCTATAGCAAGTTGGTCAGCTACGACTTATCCTTTGACAAATTTTTAAGTGATGATGCAGATATCAAATTCCATAAGGAGGACCATCCATTTACCAATTATATCTCTAAGAATAAATGCTTTGGAGAATAAATGACAAAGGGGGTCAGAATGAACAATGACATAAGTAGTTTGGTAAAGCATATAGTGGCAAAGTTTTTTATCTATGAAATATATGGTAAGGCAATCATGCTCAAATTTGATATAATGTGTCTAATAATTGATGAGGCCTTAGCTAATGTAGTAGATAAAATACTCTCTTCCCATATCATCTTGTTGGGCAAGCATTACCCCAATTGAAATAGGTGTGGAAGAAGTATATAAAATCAAAGTTTTATCATTGAAAGGAGGATGAAGTGTAGGTGGGTGAAGAAAAGACTCTTTCATGTTATCAAAGGCTTTTGACATGGGTCTGTCCATTCTAAAGTAGTACATTTCTTGAGAAGTAAATTGATGGAATGAATTTGATATCCCATTTTGGGGATGAATCATATAATTACCCCAAGTTTTCATAAATAACTATGGATATCAGGAATAGAATGAGGAATGGGCATGTGGATAATATCACTAATCTTGGCTGGGTCAATATTGATGCCATGGCGAGAGACTAAGAATCCTATTAATTTTCTAGATGTGACTTTAAAGACAAAATTTTAAGGATAGAGCTTAAATTTATATTTAAGGAGATGATAAAAATGATAGTAAGATTGGAAATATGATTCTTACAATTTTGGATTTAGCAATGAGACCATCCACATAAGTTTCAACAATTTTATGGGTGAGATCATGAAATATGTGAGTCATTGCTAATTGGTAAATGGCTCTAGAATTTTCAAGGCCAAAAGGAATTTTGACATAGAAATAGGTGCCCTATTCCATGGTGTAAGTTGTATTATGTTGGTCCTTAGGAGTGATATGAATCTGATTGTATCCTAAGAAACCATCCATAAGAGATAACATTTCGTAACTAGTCATGGACTTAGAAATGAAATCTTTAAAGGTATAGAGAAGTTGTCCTTGTGATAATAAAGATTAAGATTGTGGAAATCAATACAAATGTGAATGACCATAGTGACCTTCTTTTGAATAGGAACAATGTTGGAGACCCATTAAAAATAATCCACTGGTTTGATAAATTTAGCATCAAGTAATTTGATGATTTCCTTATGACATAAAATGGAAACTTCAGGTGGAAATTTTATTTACTTTTGATGCATACACTTGGCATCAGGATAAGTAATGATTTTATGCACCACAATGCTAGGGTCAATGCCAAGCATGTCTTTATAGGACCAAGTGAAAACCTCATGATATTTGTCAAATAATAAGATAAAATTATCATGTTTGATAGGTGAGAGTTCATGAGATATAGTAATTGGTTGAGGATAGGATGGAGTACCATATCCCATGTGAGTGTTTTCTTTAATAAGCATGGCATTACCATATTTAAAGTGATATGGTACATTAGGTAAGGCATAAACTATATTTGTGTTGGGATCAATGCTAGTAATGACTTTATTAAAGTAAGGAGTTTTATTCTTAAAATTCCCAAGTTTATGATGCTGCCAAGGAAGTTGAGGTTATCGAGCATAAAGTAGCTCAAGGATGGATTTGTCACTAATTAAGGTAGGAAGAGGAAAAAAATACTTGTCATCTAATTCAAGATCTAGAATTTTATTTCCATGGTGATCATACTTAGAATGTATCTAATGAACATCAATTACATTGGCATCTAGTGTAATTTCAAGAGTATAAGAAGTAGATGGATCAGAAAGGGTTGGAATATCAGTGGGTTTAGTGATGGGAGAAGGATCAGATGTAATGATTAGATTAATAGGTGGTAAAGGAGATGTAAATTTTTTTATAGGTTTAAAAGGTATAATTTTCATTACCACCCAAGGATTATCAATAAGAAGAGAATTGGTAGGAGGCACATGACCCTTAGGATCTAAGGTATGATCCATAGAAATAGTATGAACATCCTGATTAAAAACATGTATTTGGTCTAAGGTTTTATGGTAATGTTAGACATCCAAGTCTCTATATTGAGCTTGGGCCATCATATAGTCATCATCATATGTTGGAAAAATTATACATGCTTGAGAATCAAGGCGATTTTCAAAGGGTGAAATCCTAATATTACTGAATGTACAAGGAGACATGATGAGAGGATCTTGAAATAATTTGGCCACTCTAAAATAATTTCAAGTGAAGTCATCTTCTGGTAAACAAGATTCTTGAGCATTACATGGAGGGGGAAATTTTCTAATCTCATCAATGAAAGGAACAATACGATCCTTGGGTAATAGAGAAGGAGGAAGCCATTATGAAATATAGGGAGGTAACTTGGTAGTATTTCAAGTATGTTGCAAATAATTAGGCTCTTCATCATCAAAATCCATAAGAACAACTTGTAAATCAAGATTCATGTTGATGAACTTGGGTAAAGGAGCACAATTGATCATATGAATCATAAGAATTAGATATTATGATTTAGGATTAGAAAGTTGAATTCTCCATGGGTTGGGATCGACTTCATGCTTGTATCATTTTCTATTATGTAAAAATTTAATACATTAGCTATTAGAAGAAGTAATGGCCCTCATTTGATGAGTCCATGGATGTCCAAGGGGTATGTTATAAGATAAAGGGAGATCAAGGACCATAAGCTTGGTTTAAATGGTCTTAGGTCCAATAGTTAATAGAAGCCAAATTCAACCAAGTGGATTTTGATTTATCTTATCAAAACCATGACAAGTAATATGGGTTTACTTGAGATGATCCTTTTTATAACCAAGTTGTTGGATGAGCCATAAAGATGTTACATTAATACCAGAACCTTCATCAACTAGAAATTTTTAGATAAGAGTGGTATTAATGGCTACTTTGATGAAAAGTGGTGGATCATCATCAAGAAAGATAATTTCATCATTGATCATGTCCTCTTCAAGGAATTCAATAGAGGGCTTGGAAGGACACATAGTTTCAATGGTATTTATGTTGGTAAGTTGAGATTCAATAGAAGGTGGTTCTTCATATAAGGAGGATGGATCATTAATTTCTTAGAGCTATTGCATAAATAATTTATGATGATAGGGAGAAGTATGAACCAACTCCGTAAGTGGAATCTTATAAGGCATAGAGTTGAGTTCTTCAAGAAAGTTCCAATGTGACTTAAAAGAACCAACATGAGGTTTAAGAGGTAAATTAGATTTTGGAGGAATAGATGTGGTTTAAGGATTGGAAGGTGGAGATGGTTCCTCTTGGGCTTCCAAAGCAAGATTAGTGGTGGCAGTGTCTTTAATAAGTTTTTCCTCCAAAGATGGCTTTTTAGGCTTGGTAACATGATCTTTATGAGATGGTTTACGATGATAATTGACCTTAACAGTATTGACATATTGATAATTGTTAAAATATTGGTCATAATTAGTTTCAATGGTACAATCATCCTTGGTATTTGATTGATTATTTGAAGAATATTTTTGGTTATTAGAGGTAGAATATTTAGAAGTTTGTCATTTATGAGAAGAAATGGTGTATTCTTATTGATGAATATTAATCATAGCTTCATGATTGAATGAATAACTAAGCATAAGGAGACAAAAAATTTAGTGAGTCCTCTACAATATTCATGAGAATGCCAATGTTAGCATAGACCAACAAAATAGATTGGGGTCATACCACTTAGGAGGAGCATTAGGATAGATGAAAGGTGTAGAGGGTGGTAAAAATTATTACATTTGCTAAACCAAAAGAGGTGTATGAGAAGGTGAAGGAATATTTATTTTGGAAACTTTTGGTTTAGCTTGTGGAGTATTACTAATGATAGCATTAGATGTTTGGAAATATCCTTTAAGAATTTTAGGATTAGGCTCAAATTATTTCATAATAAATTCTTGACATTTAGATTGATCAAGAGCTTCATTAAGTGTTTGGGGAGCAAAGGTTCGAACCTTATATTAGAGAGTGGGAGTCAAAGCGATGATAAAGAGTTTGAATAATTTATCATTAGTCATGTTCTGGTTGGCTTAATGGTCCAATTATTTCCATCTTTTAATAAAGTCATGTGTTGATTCAGTGGGAGATTGCTTATCATTGATGAAGTAGCCAAGACAATTTTAGGAAGATCATTATTTTGAAACTCTTTAACCAAAGGATTAACCAAATCTTCAAGTTTCCAAATAAAATGTTGGAGTAGTTGATTATACCATTCTAATACATTTTTAGTGAAGGTTTTGACTAAGATTTTAGTTATTGCAAAGGTATTAATTTGGATCCACTCTTTGTAAAGTTTGCCAAAGGCTTTGAGAAAAGAGGCAGGGTCTTTAGTCCCATCATATTTGATAGATGGATATATGTTACTAATATAAATGGAAACAATGAAGGAGGCCAAAGGTTCATTTTGAATAGTTTTAAGCATCTTGATATTCATTGTGGGTTGAGGTATAACATTGCTTGAGGCATCCCAAAAAGGTGGAGGAATGTAATTAGGATTAGTTTGAGGATGGATAGTTGGAGGTTGATTAGCCACATTATTTAATGTTATGTTGAAGTTACATCATTTGGTCGATGTTAGAATTTTTCATTATGTTCATTTGTTGGATAAATTGGGTAAAAAGTTGAGTTGTATCAAGAGGTGGGTTGGTGTTTTTAGGACTATTCCTAAAATTGGTGTTAGGGGGAGGATTAATAGAATAAGGATTATTAGTGGGATTGTTAAGTAAACTTATATCAATTACTCCCACATTAGTTTGAAGATTTTGAAGATGATAAGTTTATTGATAGTATAGAAAGGATTAAATCTATAAACTTCATCTTGATGTGTTATTTACACCATATTACAATTCATGGATGAAGGAGGAGAAGAGGTTCCCTAAGAGTGATGGTGATCTTGGGAGGAAAAGAGAGAGAGAAATGAACATCCCATATAGTATCTAAATGGATTCAAGCTATCCAAGAAGATTTTGATAGAAGACTTCATTATGATTGAAGAGAGATGAACAAAATACAAATAAAGAGAAATAGAGAACTAAATTGATAAACAATAAAGGTATAAAGTAATATAGGGTTGAATGAGTCAAACAAGCATAGAAAATAGGGCCTATAAATAATATAGGGTTGACAAGGTCAACTGGGTCAACATAATACAATAGGTAGGGAAACTTAAGAAGCCTATAACATATTGTGAATTAAAATAAGACAATTTTTTAAATTAATTTGAAATGTAAGAACTAAACGTAAACAAATAGTCAATTGGATTAATGTTGGCCAATCTAATTGAAGCACACCACAAAACCTTGCACCAATGTTAGATAATGCAAGTTTTTTCAATACAAAATATAATTGAGCAAAGAGAAAGAAATTGACATGGAAATAAAATAGATAAATAATTGGTCAACTTGAATGTATATTAGATTATTAAGAGTATGATTTTGAATGTGATGGGAAGTTGGCTGTAAGTAAGGAACTAGAAAACATTCTAAGGATAGTTTTAGGTAGTTTGGGCTGAATGGGATCTATAGTGGTAATAATATAGGTTTGGTATCAGGGCTTACCCCCTCACTTCACACACCATAATGATAAGGGTATTAGGTGATTATCTAGAATATACCATTAACCATGCTTTATACTTGAACAGAACATCAAGTCAGCTTTCCCCTTGGTGATGAAATCCAAGTAGGTTGGCCTTAGGTAGATAAATGTTAAAATGATTATTTAGATTTTGTGATTTAGTTATGTGCATAAAATAGAAATAGTGAAACTAAATGATTAACTAAAAACCACCTAATTAGACTATGTGATCTATTATAATCATGTAAGTAATAAGAAATGAAAGTGTGAGCTAATTACTAGCATATAAGGTTAATTATAACTTTAAAACAAGGTATAGTATTGATATAGTCAATAGTGTATGTATAGAATATAGAACATGGTCGATAGGGTTAATCATATACTATGAAATCAAGGTATAGAAATGAATAAGTTAGGTAGAGTTGACCTAGTTATCTAGACAACACACAAAACATAGAACTAGGTTGACATGGTTGATCCAATTGACTATGTAGGTACAGTTTTAAAGACTACAAACTATAAAAGGAAAGACCATAAAGAAAGATACATAGAGATAAAAATAAACCCTGGTGGATTAGAGATGTAAATAATGAAGATTTATATTCAATAACCTTGATATATGCTTACAAATTTTGCTAACTGGGTCGACTAGGTTGATCAAGCTTTACATAAACCTATTATGAGTGTTTAGAATATACATGGTTGACTAGGTCGACCTAGTATGCTGAACATGATGCTTAAAAATGTATAGGGTCAAATGGGTTGACCTAGTAGTCTGAATTAGATGTCTAAAAAGCTAAAAACCTATATTGGGTCATCTGAGTCAATCTAGTTTCTTGTACCTAAAAACCTATGCACAAAAATTAGATCTAGGTCGATGTAGTCAACCTAGAATGGAAAATATATGATAAAAATAATGATGAAAGAATGAAAGAATGAAATAAAGTGAATAAATATTGAAAGGGCTAGCTCACATCAGGTTTACTAGAATGTATGTAATCAAAAATGCATCATGTTTATAAATCAATCCTGTCTTAGAGAAGATAGAGCATACCTACACTTTCTATTGGGAATACATTTGTTAAGTAGGATCATGACCAAGATGGGGATCCATTAGACCTGATTACGGGATCACTTATCATAATACACCATGCTAGAAAGGGTTATAAAACCTACAATCTAACACAATCATACAACAACCCTAAAAGAGTCCTAGGTTTAATGTTTCACTCTATATCTAATAACAAGAAAGTAAATTTAATCTAGTACACACCAAAGCTTGTGGCATAACATGAGGGGTTAGTAAAGAAATCAAATTATGCATAAGAGAATATTAATTAATCTAAGTATGAGTAAGACCCTAATACATGGAATATGAAGAGTAGTATTATTTGACCCAATACTTATGCTACTTCTATCAACTAATGAGAGGAGAACAAAGTTAGAATATTCTTACTTGAATGTGAACCCATCAAGACTCAATCTCTCCCTTGGCCAAAGGGGATTTATAAGAGGTTATTGTGGTTTGTAAGGATAAATAAGAAATGCCAAAGCATCCAAGAATTATCCACAAGACTGGATTCTCCAAGTAGAAACCCTAAGCCAAGACTCCTCAAATATAATGGTGGAAGAGCAAATTGTAAAGATGCGTGAGTGAATAATAAATATTAATTACATATTGAAATAATGATGAAATTATCTTGTATTTATAGGTGGATCTCACCCTAAATCTTTTCAAATATGTCAACTGTACAAGATCAACCCAATTGACCTTGTATGTTTTCAAGAGAAATCATTAGGTCTTGAACTAGGTCAATTGAAGGGCTAACAAAGATCTCAAGTGAAAATACTCAAAAATAGTATAGAGTCAGCCCAGTTGACTCTGTATAGTAATCAGAGGCTAAAAAATATATAGGGTTGACCTAGTTAACCTAGTACATTCAACTGGTGAAAGGGGATCAAGGTGAGGAAAAGAGGGATGGAAAGAGGAAAAAGACTGGAAGAGTGTGCAAGGGAGGAGTAATAGCTTAGGGAATGGTTTTAAGAGTTGGTTGGATTGGTAATAATGTATAAATAAGGGATAATAATCTTGTAAAGCACCAAAGGTTTTCCCACCCCTTTCCTAGTGCACCCCTTAAGGCATGCACTCAAATAAATTGAGTCTCAATGGATTCCCTACAAGATGGTCAGTATTTGATAAAAGTTGAAAAATATTATGTGTATACACTGGTCATGGAATGAACCCAACAAGGTTGTTATGAATTTTTTATAAGGTGATAAATGAAACAACACATATATAACTATGAAACTAGGCCATTTTCATTGCTAAACATCAACTTCAGACCTCAAATACCTATTAGGCCTTAATGAAAAATAGTCGACTTAAGAAGCATGGACAATCTTGAGCATACCTGATTCTTGCTAAAAATACCATTCTCCAAGTATGTAAGTGTCCAAGGTACCAAGGGTGGGTAATATAGCCAACACTCCCCACTTGTGGCCTTCTAGAGCCACACTATTTAGTATCAATGTATCTAAACTTGTGAGCTTTTACCAAATGATGTAGTGAACATTGAATTTTTTCCAAAAATTAATTGGGATTTTAAAGTTGATTATTATCATATTTTTATGGGGTTTCTTGCTATGGATTTTGAGGATATTTATCCATTTATTATTTTGAACCTTTTTTGAATGTCAGAGCTCATAATTTTCTTTCTTATCTTCAGTTTTGGATTGAATTGGGTTATTTAGCCATTTTCAACTTATTTATTATTTGGATTATATAGAATTTTTAACCTTTTCTTTTGTTCTCCTTTGTGGATTGAGATGGGATTCTTACCTAATTTGAATTTACTCCTTGATTGGGTTGGTAAATTTTCAACTTGTTAAAGTGTGTTATTTGGATGAGCCTTATGATGTACCAATTGCCTTGTGTGAGTGTGGGAGTAGTAGGTGAGATGTATATTGTTAACATTAATGTATGATATTAGATTAAGACTTATTATGTAACTATTTGGGAAAATTGGGATGCATTGTTTCACTTGCTCCCTCTATAGAGACTGCTAAGCTGAGTCAATAAGATTCCTCAATATTTTTAAAATATTTTAACAACTAGACTTTTGACTTACAATGACTTCTAGGAAGAAGTATTAATAAGGTGAGGGGGATGTGAGATCGCTATTTTCATAGTTCATATTTTTAGACATTTTTTGTTGTAAAAACATCCTATTGAGACACATGATGTTATTGGTTCCTTATGTCTAAGATAATTATTCTATACATTATGCGATGTTATTGATTTGATTATGCAAGATAAGTTATATGCTTAGATAAGATGATTATTATATTTATTATGATGTCAATGACATGCATATGTATTTCCATAAGTTAATTTTTGAGATGTTATAGTTGGTATATGCTCATATGTTCTTTGTATGATTCAAATAACTTTCATTGTTTGTCTCTTTTAACTGATTCAGATATCTAAGGTAGGGGATTTTACATGTGCATTGTTGTATAGGTGACATGGGAGGCCAAAAAGGAAATTAGGACTAGGTCGGGCATGAGTACATCATTGGTAAAGTGGTGGCATGTGTACATGAACTTTCCATGATTCAAACCATTTCTTGTGTTAGATATTGACCTAATCAAAGGTTATGGACTTCCTTAAGCCTCATATCTATATTCAAACCCATGTATATTATTCAACCCCTTATTATAAACCTTAGGAGTATCCTTTACTTTGTATTCCATTCGTAATTTTCAAATTTAAGCCACATAAGTGGCCCTATTGACAAACAACTCGGATGGACACATTCAACCAACTATGCATGTGGATTTTGAGTGTTCTATAAGTGATTATAGGTGCACTTAAGGCCTTTATTGACTATATGATAGATTTAAACCATGTTTGGAATGTATATGAATCCAAAGGACCAGATTGTGGTCCATTTATGTCATGGGATAATGGGATACTTAATTATGGATGGACATGCTTTCCCACATGTGCTTGTAAGAGAAGTTATTTCTAGGAGAGACTTCACTTGGGACAAGGGATGGGAAGGGACACATGTTTCATATACATTAGACTTTAGAGGAAAGTGATTTATCCTATTTGAAGAATGGAATCCTTCTTTGAGTGAAATTTTAACCATAATGAAAATTTTAAATTAGAGGAGAGTTAGAGAAGAAATAAAATTCTAAATAGAGAAGGAATGAACCTTGGTCAGAAGTAGAACATAGCCTTGTACTTATGGAGGAGCATTTTTGTAGATCCCAAGGATAATGATGATAGGGTTCCATGTACCCTTTTGTTTTCATTTTATGTTATTTTTTTGAAATGATAAGTTTTTCCCTTATATTATTTCTTGTTTACAATAGGGGTACGCCCACTTAGCCTGCCTTCTTTTTACCTTTTATTGCCACGATTGTTCCTATAACCACTATATCAATTTTAATAACCACTTGGGATTTAGATATGCCTAATCCATCCTATTTCAATTTTATGTTTTTAAAATCCATTTCTTGTTTCATTTTGATGTCGTTAGGCTACCTAGATGAGATTGAATTTACTTGACTTATTTTTCTATTTTATGTAGTGGTAGTGGTCAGTGGAACTAGGTTAATATGTTATCCTACATGATTTTAATTTATGTATCAGTAGTGGTTGGTAGAAACATAATTCTTATGCATTCATTAATTTTATTTTTATTTGATTGTGCTAATGCTCTCCCATGGCCATGAGATGGTAGAGCAAGAGGGAGGCATCCCCACGTTATTATTCTCTTTCAGTGGGCATTATACATTGGGATTTTGTTTATGGATGAATTTTTATCATAATGATTTTTGAAATGGTATTTTTTTCCTTTCATGCTTGTGTTTGGTATGGAATCCTCTTATACATAAACAAAATTTTAAGCCTTCTAGATTGTTGCCTAGTGAATAATCCTTATTGTATTTTAGCTATCATCTAAACCTCATCTTGTAAAATTATTAAACCTTACACCAATGATGTGAATATGTGTAGAGTTTGGAATATTAGGCCTAAGGGTGCCTAGGGAAGTCACGTAATTATTACTATTATCACATATATTTGCACTCATATTGATGTAGTAGCTCATTGTGCAAAAATCTAATGATACAATGGGATCACCTCCAAGTTATAGGACCTTGGATAATTGAGGTGAACCTAAAAATAAGTCTGAATTACTATCACTAAATTTATTGTAATTGATAAACTACCAACCTATGTATAAAATCCAATTCGTAGTGATCTTTCTCCTAAACTAGTGTTTGACTGGGTAAAAGAGTTTTAAGAATGAAATTTGCAAAATTGAAAATGGTGATTACACCAAATATTTTCTATTGGATTTTAATTCTTGATTTAATGAACACAATATAATAATGAATATATTGAATTTTTTAGGAGCACAAACTCATGCAAATATGAAACCAAAGGCAATATAGGGTATTTTTCATACAAGGGATAATGTTATTTATTTTTAATAAAATATTCTTCCAAAAGGGTAAATAATACCACAAGTGAAATTTCATGAATAAAATAAGAATTAAAACATCTAAAAATATTTAAATAACCTTGCATACATAAATATTACATAGACAAAAAAGGTAAATCTTCAATTTATTCTCATTCTCTAGGTTACAACATGTAGACAAGTTATTCAAAATGCAAAATAATATTTATAATAGAAAAAAGATAAATGGGATAGACCATATTTCCCATATTTATAAAAAAAATATCATGAAATATATGTAGTTAACAAGGAAATCCATGTCTAGTTGAAAAAAATGCAAATCTGGAAGCTCCATGAAAAAAGGGGGTGTGATCTTCAGTTGGTGGCATATTTGGTGAAGTGAACAAGTGTTGTAAAAGATCATGTAACTATTGGTCATGATACAAACTAATTTAGGCATGGTGGAAATTTCATGCAACACCTTTATTCTTCTCTAGTTGAGCTACAACTTCCTCTTCATGCAATAAGGTGCCAAAGTGAAACTCAATCTTTAGAGTAAAAGATAGATTTTAGATAACTTAAGTTATTTTTGTAAAACCCAAAATTGTAATTTTAAATTGGGACTTTTGTAAATTTCAAGTAACAAAATCTTAACAAAAATAAAAATACATTTTAAAATATGTGCTTTTGCAACTAAAGCAACTCAAACTTGTCAAAATGGAAGGTGTAAATTTGCAAGTTTGTTTTTTACAACTTTCAACTTGTCAAAATGGAACATGGAAATTACACATGGCTCTTTATCAAAGAGAGCTGTCAAAATGATAGTTGTAATTTATAACATGTGTTTTCAAAACTTTAAAATATTTTTATAATAATGAAAATACAATGTACAAGAATACTTTTGATAGAAATAATTAATCTACAATCAAAACATCTTATGACTCTTTATCCTTCTTGGCTTGTATTTTCTCAATATACACGACACAACTCTTAAATATTTCCAAGATTATGTCTTCATTAGGACCAAAAGAGTAGGGCTTATCATACATTCTGATATTGTATTATAGAGTTCCCTTCTAAAGGCTCTATAATATTGAGTCTCTTTTACCATTTGATCTAATGTGTTATGGTACTTGATGAAATAGTGGATAGAGCTCAAGCTAAAGGTTGTATCTCTTATCGATTCTCTTTTGACCACTTGTTTGAATTTATCCTAAAATTCTTACATTCAAAGGACCTAGTTTTTTTTATTTCTTTCCTAACATGATAATTTATTCAACAAATCTTTAATGTCATACACCATATCATTGGCCTTGTCATGTGTAGCCTTAGCTTTATTGGCACTATCTATGAGTATCTTTATTCTGAATTGAGATGATCTATCCAACTCCTCTTTCTTTAAATTATTTCTCTATATCTTTTCTACAAGGAGGATGTTAACATAAATTGAGTCCACAACTATCAATTTTGGATAAAAAAGATTCAATCTTTCTACCTCTTATTGATACTTGTTTATTTGTTCTCTCAAAGTGGCCTTTCTTTCTTTCAGAGTTGAATAGTGGTCCATTATTAATTCAATAACTCTTTTTCCATTTTGAGATGAGTTCTTTAACCCATGGTTCTAATTTATTTCACTACATCAAGTGTTGCTTGATATGTGATATGAGTAACAAGTTATGCTAGTTGAATAGTGGACTCAATAAATTTCTTTAGTGTAGTCATTAATTGTTCAAATTTATTCTTTAGCTCATCCTTAGTGACCTTGTCACAATCCATTTTCTCAAAGATATATTTAATGTTGTATTGAATGTCATGTTTCAATCCCTCTCTTTTAGGACATCCAAGGTGAACCTTTGATACCTAATAATCTCCCACCACTAGATATTCTTTCAGTTTGTCTAGTGGGGGGACTATGATCTCTACGTACTTTTCCCCTACTGAATCATACAATATCCTTGAAATGGTTTGAGGACTTGTTTTAGATTTATTATGTGTATTTGTTAAACCAAAATACAATGTGTTTAAGAATACCATTTGCTTGCATTTCTTCCCCATTGTCTATGCTAACCAACTAGGATTAGCATCTTGTTGTGCTAACACTGTCACTTGAGAATGTATAGCTGAAGATGCTACAATGGTGGGCATAGTGACAAGTGTTTTATATTTAATTGATATTAAAAATAATTATTTGGTATATTTATTTTCTACCTCTTCCCTATCTATGGGTTAAGGGTCCACATTTGTATTAGTGTCTTGCTCCATCTCTACCTCTTCTATAGGGGTTGGGGTTACTATGGAAGTGGAAGAGGTGGGTCAAATGGAAACAAATATGTATATGGGGGGTTTGGGTAATAAAGTGATATCAATGAAGGGGTAGACATGGGGAGTTGGAATTGAGGAACCCATGGAAGTGTGGAGTCCAAAGCCTTGAATGAATTAATCAATGTTGTAGGGACACTTAGGGTTAGTAAATTAGGAAAGGTTAAGGGAGATGAATATAAATCAAAAGCTATCCTAGGGGTTATGATGGCTATTGGGATTGTAGTCATAATGACTAAATCCATGACTATATATTGTTGTGTGGTGTTGGTGATGAATGGGGATGAGATGGAAGGGACTATAGATGATATGGAAGGGATTATGGAAGTGGGAGTAAGATTGTGGAAGAGGTAAGTGGAATGGAAAACTATGTATCCAATTAAGGGGAGACCTAAGTGTCCAATTGGATTGATTAAACTATCAGTAATAGATTTATTAACATAGGTAGGATGGTGGTAATGGAGGGTGGAATCACTTGAGGTGAAGGAGTGAAGATAGGAGAAGGAAGTGTTGGAACTATAGGAATGACAAAGATAGGTAGAGGGATTATCATAGAGATGGGAGTTGAATCTATAACCAAGATAGGGGATGAAGCTATTGTTTCTTCAACTACAATTGTATCTTCAAATGAAATGATTATTGGTTGATCTGTTACTACTCCATAGCTTCTTGATTATCCCTTCTTGGATTTTGATTTATTCTTTCTCTTATGGGATATCACTAGCTTATCTAGTTGTTTTAAGAGTGCTCCACTGCTAAAACCTTCTATTGATGGTGGTACTCCCTTTTCCTTGAGTTTTAGTAGTTTATCACTAATTCTCACTATATCTTTGGTCACTTGGACCCCTTTAATTCTAAACCAACTAAGTTTTTTATATTATGTGGATGGTTTTATCCATTAGAGAGAAATACTTAGGAATAGACTAACTTACTACTGGAAGGGGTTGAACATATATCTTATTGTCATAATAAATCTTGTCTGCTAGGGACTCATTATCCACCAAGTCCTCAAGGGCTGATGTGACGTTAAAACCTTTAACCTGATCCAAGGTCATTATTGAATAGTCTTTCAATCTTACTTCATTTTCATCAATCAAGTCCTCATAATAGTCTTCATAATAAGGGACATGGAAATATGTTGAAATTCCTAGAGTAATAGTGATTTTTCCATGAACATAATATAAGGGTCTTACCTCTAAAGATCTTAGGGTCATTGTGTCATTTTTGCATCTTCTCACTTGGATTTAGCTAAGGAGGGGCATGTGTACCTACCTATACTAATGGGGAAATGAATTCCCACCATGTGTTTATTGGATAACAATTTGTGAGTTTCAACTAGTTGCTTCACTAATTCCATCAAATCCCATTTATCACTCACATACCTTGAAAGGGTGTAAGGACAACTGCTAAATCCACATACTATGATGTATGAGTATGTGGGGAAGTAGATGAAATAAGAACCCCAATTAGTAATATCTGAAGTGATAACATTAGATAATATCTTCCTCTCTAATTCCTTATCAAACATAACTATGATGAATTAGATGAATGCATCATTCACTCTTCTAAAGTGTTTTCTACTAGCCTCAAGAGTGAGGTTAGGGTAATAATTGAACACTATTTTCCTAGTTAGATACTGTGTTGAGCCTTATTAAATCTCTTCCTTTGGCCAATATATAAACTAGATAAGAAGTCATATAAAATTTCCCTATGTTTTGGACCTCCATTAATTGTCTATGAATGGAATCATTAATGAGTTATACTCAGTGGATGTATTTCTTGTCTAGTGAATCACCAAATATACTGTTACATCTAGTCTTGGAAGCTCTTCACATTATGGCTACCAGTGATCTTATGTAGAAGTATAATTAGATCACCTAATTAATCATTAAAATCAATCCTTGCCAATGTCTTAGGCAATCTATTGAATGAAGCCCTAGGAATCCTTAGCCATTGTTTGTTCATTAATCTTTGACATATTGTGTTATTTTCTTGATAGAATTTCCTTTATGACTCTAGAGTTATATCTATGTAACTCTCAAACTTGGGTATCAAGAACATGAAGTCTATGAAGTCTAGTTCCAAATTTAGAATCCGTTCCCCTTTGTCATTTAGTACATCTCTTTTTTTAGCATCATAATACTTTTATAGTGTGAGTACCAACTCAAGGTTTTGCATATTTAGGGGAAAATCTGCCACTTAGGGAATTACATAGTTATAGATGCTCTAGATCCAGTCATTCTTGAATTTAGCATTTATTTTGGTCCAAAAATCACCTAGTTCAATGTGACCTAGGTATGTGTTTGTAATCTTAGTTGTGTTGGATTCCAGAGTAAGTTTAACACTAGGTGTTTTACATTTAAACTTCATCTCTTTCCTAGACATGGATTCTAGAGAAATTATTGGGGGAAAACCAACTGTAGAGTTGGTGGTATTTGAAGATGCAAAACAAAGGTGGAAACTCTAGTGGAAATTGGAGTTTTTATATGCACTAAAAAAGTATATGGTAAAGTGAGGTTGTAATTACATGTGAAAAGTCCATAGGAATCTACAGTTGTAAATGCAGGTAGAGATCTATGGCAGAGATGGGAGTTGTAAAATACACTTGTATTTCCCATGAAAAATCTATAGAAGATTGAGGTTACTCAACATACTAAAAATGTCTATGGGACTATGGGGTTGTAAATTTAGTTTAAATATCATGGGTTTTGGAGGTGTAAAATGTAGGGAGAAGTCTATAGGGACTATGAGGGAATATTACAAAGAAATATATGACTGGTTTGGGAACATCTCTAGGAATATTCACCTAGTATATTTAGTTTTGGGAAAACCCTAGGTGTTCAATGTATAACTTAGAAAATGACATCATATAAAATAATAATAGCTAACGAGCCCTAGTGACACCATAAATAAAACCTAAAACTCTATTTGATGCCTAGTAAGTAATGAAAACCCCTATTTGTAACTAGTTCTCAATAAAATGTAGGAAAATGGAAAGAAAATTTGATTACAAAAAGAAAATCCTGTAAAACATAGGGGATCAATCAAAATATTGTGTAGGGGGGTTAATGACATCATAACATAGTAACATTTCTCAATTACATGGTTTTCATGGTTGATGCATGGTGTTATCACTTAACAGGTTCATGGTTCGAGGTTAGAGATCCAATTACAATTAACAAACTTTACATAATTATTTATTTTAACCCTAATTTATTTTATATAAGACCCATAAAATAAATTCCTCAAGGGCAATGGTTGATAGAGATTTGGATTCTGCAAACACATTTATAACTTTACAATTTTACAAATTGCACTTTGACCTCTAAATTCCATGGGTTGTATTTTTTTGACTCTTTAAAAATGGGAAGGCAGAACTCGAGGAGAAATTTACATTTTACAAGTTGTAATTTTCACTTGGAGTTCCAGACTTTGTAGGGAAGGTGGTTGGTGGGAAGTGGAACTTGGATTTTAATTTACAACATTGCAAGTTGAAAATTTCAACCAAAGTTTTGTTAGGGTGTGGAGCTAAAATCTTCACCTGGATGCAAACATGGAGGAGGTCTGAGTGTCATAGCTATCGATGTCAGTTAGGCCAACCGACACTGGTCAGGGAAAGAAAGCATGGAAGCCAACATTAGTCAGGATCGATCGATGTCAGTCATCTCCAAGCAGTTAAGGACCGACGTCGGTCGCCTGTGTAGTTTGAAACTACGATTTTCATGGATAGTTTGTTAATGAACTAGTTGTTTGCATGTTAAAGGTTAATTTTAGTCTTGGAGCTGCAGATCTAATTATTGTAATTAGATGTCTAATTATTATTTACATGAGATCTATTTAAGAGACTCATGGGCTATATTATAATTTGGGCTAGATGAGTAAGAGCAAGGTTAGCTCCTTCAGAGGGAAGAGAGCAAGGTGTGTTCCTCCTAGTGCCACAGTGCCAAGTGTGTATGATCAGGGAGATCTACAGGTTGTTGCAAGGTTTGGTAGAGATCCATAGGGGTGCTAGTTTAGAGAATCAGAAGGGTTCTTCATATGTGTATGATCTTGGTCGATAGGTGTGCAAGGCCACATTTGGAGATCTACATGTGTAATTAAGATCATTGATTTGCAGGTGTTTGTGTGTGCAAGGTCTAAGATGGATCTGCAGGATAGCAAGGTCAAAGGTGACGAGCAACACAACAAGGTGCAAGATTAGGGAGATACACTTGAAGTATGATTGTGTACTTAGAGTACGGTGTGTACTCAGATTTGGAGTGCATGGAGCACTTGTGTACTGGCAATAGTGATACTGACTAGTGGTACTAGCAGTAGTGGTACTGGCAATAGTGATACTGACTGGTTGGAGGTGAACAACAACTCTGTGTGTGAGTTGCTTGTTGGGACCGTAAGAGAGAGAGAGTGAAATCTTGAAGAGATTTATTGTTTATGCCCTAGAGGTGTGGGAGCCCTAGAGGTGTGTAAGGAAGAAGACTATGGCAATCTTCTTTGTTGTATTTCCTTCTGGAAGAGTATTAATACAATTGGGTATTGTCTCTCATATTCTGTGTTATTTTTGAATTATAGTTACTTGTTACTTTTGGATTAATTCAGCATGTTAAGTTGCTTGTACATGGTAATCAATTGGGCTTCCTAGATCCAAACAGTGGAGTTAGAGCATGTTTGTTGTTCTAGATTCCTAACAAAGTGGTATCAGAGCTAAGGTTATAGGAAGCAGGTTTGTGTTTGGTTACAAGTCACTCTTAGGGGTTTCTGATTGAGTGGGAGTATAGCAATGGTAGAAGAAAGTACAGTAAGAATGAAAGAATTGAAAAGCACAAATGGTCAATTATGGTGTTATGGAAAGAAAGAGTAGGTAAAGAAATATTGTTGGTTGGTAGAAGATCAGCATGAAGGAACTGAAGAAGCAGATGTTGCAGGGGTTGTTGCACAGGATGCTCTAGGATGTTTCTTGGATAAAGTAGAATCTTGGTTTATAGATTATGTTGCCTCTTTCCATGCAGCCCCAAATAGAGGGGTTGGTGAGCCTTGTCAATGTATTGGCAAAGGGGAAGTGCGGCTGAAATTACAGGTGGCCAACACATGGGTGTTGAAGGAGGTCATGCAGGTCCTAGTCTTAAAGATGTGGCTAATTTCTTTAGGGAAGTTGGGTGATGAGAGATGCACAGTAACTCTCATAGTGGATTCTTGGAATGTTACCAAGGATGCAATTGAATTAGTAGGTGGTAATAAAGTAGGTATCCTTTATCTATCTACTTATATTACTGATTCTTCTTTTATTGTGAAGACGTGGCTTTGTAGGCTTGGCTACATGAGCAAGAAGGAGATGCATGTTCTTAAGAGGAAGTCAAATGTCTTTAACAGACTTAAGAACTGGAAAGCCTTGGTGTTCATGGAGGAGATGATGGATAGAGATCAGTGGAGAAGACTGGATATCTTTGAGTAGGGCAGTTTGGACAGGGTTTTGATTCAAAGTAAGCTCGCGAGTAAAAAGTCATCACTCACAGGAAAAACATAGGTACCGGCATCGATCAGAGGTAACCAACATCAAACACATAGGTATCAATGTCAGTCATGTGCAAACCAAAGGAGTCAATGGTGTCAGGTAGGTGGAGACTGACGTCGATAGGATAACCGGTGTCGACGACCTAGACAGTTGCATGGAACCGACGTCGGTCAAATGCAGACTATGTGGTGACTGAGGTTGGTCATTGGAATAGATTTTGGGTAGACAACAAGCTGTTAAGGAGTCTCAAATGCCCATGTGGAAGACTAAAAGGGTAAGTAAGCCTCAAATTCATTATTCTTCTTCTTTATACTTGTTGCTCGCTGAAGAACAAGAAGGATCTAGGAAACAGTGGGAGCATGGCATGAATTCTTTGGAGAAGAACCAAATGGGAGATTTGGTAGAGTTTCCAGCTAGAATAAAAGCACTGAGAGATGAATGGATTCCTTGGTTAAAAAATAAAGAGAATGGACACATGAGATGGAAGGCCAGGTCATATGATCTTGAGCAAGCTGCAGGATAGTGGTACATGTTTTGACAAGTGGATGACAAAGCAGGGCTTTAGTCAATGTCAGTGTAACCATTGTGTTTGTCTTACTAGGTTGGATGATGGTTGCAACATTATCTTGTTACTGTATGTGGATGGTATGCTAGCTGAAGGTTCAGACATACAGGTTTTTTGCTGAGCTAAAGGTAAGGTTAGTTCAATGGTTTGCCATGAAGGATTTGGGAGCAGCAAAATTCTTTGACATGAGTAATCCTAGAGATAGGGAAGATCACATGTTGATGTTGTCATAGGATGATTGTGTGAAGGTAGTGCAGGATGCAGAGTAGGGTAGCACACCTATGGATGGATATTTCATAAAACAGGGTCCCTAATCACATGATGAGGTTGAGTACATGTGTACTCCCTAAGTTTGCCCAAGTAGTGGGTGATGTCAGAAAGTTTGTTGTCAATCCAGGAAGGAAGCACTGGAAAGCAGTTTAGTGGGTTCTTAGGTATTTGAGAGGGACCAGCAGCAGGGATTCATGCTATGCAGGGTCAAGTACTTCAAATTTGGTAGGTTACCTGGATGACAGGTGTTGTACCATAGGATGTGTGGTGGTTGGTCTTCAAGATTGAGCTTGAAGAGGGATACAAGCCAGGAAACAAATTAGACAGTGTACAAGTATAGGTACAGGTGTAGTTATCTATCTCCAAGTGGGAGATTGTTAAGGTGTGGAGCTAAAAGCTTCACCCAGATGCAAACATGGAGGAGGTATGATTGTCACAATTGCTGACGTCGGTCAGGCCAACTGACACCAGTCAGGGGAAGACAATAGGAAAGCTAACATCAGTCAGGATCGGCCAATGTTGGTCATCTCCAAGCAGACAGGGACCAATGTCGGTTGCCTATGTGGTTTGGAACTATGAGTTTCACGGATAGTTTGTTAACAAACTAGTTGTTTGCATGTTAAAGGCTAATTTTAGTCTTGGAGCTACAGATCTAATTATTGTAATTGGATGTCTATTTATTGTTTGCATGAGATCTATTTAAGAGACTCATGGGCTATATTGTAATTTGGGATAGTTGAGTAAGAGTAAGGTTAGCTCCTTCAGAGGGAAGAGAGCAAGGTGTGTTCTTCCTAGTGCCACAGTGCCAAGTGTGTATGATTAGGGAGATCTGCAGGTTGTTGTAAGGTCTGGTAGAGATCCACAGGGGTGCTGGTTTAGAGAATTAGAAGGGTTATTCATGTGTGTATGATCTTGGTTGGTAGGTGTGCAAGGCCACATTTGGAGATCTACATGTGTAAGTAAGATCATTGATTTGCAGGTGTTTATGTGTGTAAGGTCTAAGGTGGATCTGCAAGATATCAAGGTCAAAGGTGATGGGCAACACAACAAGGTGCAAGATCAGGGAGATCTACTTGAAGTATGATTGTGTACATGGAGTACGGTGTATTGGCAATAGTGATACTGACTGCTGGTATTGGCAGTAGTGATACTGATTGGTTGGAGGTGAACAACAACTCTGTGTGTGAATTGCTTGTTGGGACCGTAAGAGAGAGAATGAGCTCTTGAAGAGATTTACTATTTACGCCCTAGAGGTGTGGGAGCCCTAGAGGTGTGTAAGGAAGAAGACTGTGAAAATATTTTTTATTATATTTCCTTTTGGAAGAGTATTAATACAATTGGGTATTGTCTCTCATATTCTATGTTATTTCTAAATTCTAGTTACTTGTTACTTCTAGTTTAATTCCGCATGTTAAGTTGCTTATACATGGTAATAAATTGTGCTTCCTAGATCCTAATAGTGGATTCAGAGCATGTTTGTTGTTCTAGATTCCTAACAAAGTGGTATTAGAGCTAAGGTTGCAGGGAGCAGGTTTGTGTTTGGTTACAGGTCACTCTCAGGGGTTTTTGATTAAGTGGGAGTATAGCAATGGTAGAAGAAAGTACACTAAGAATGGAGGAATTGAAAATCACGAATGGTCAATTACGGTGTTATGGAAAGAAAGAGCAGGTAAAGAAATATTGTTGGTTGGTAGAAGATTAGCATGAAGGAACTGAAGAAGTAGATGTTGCAGGGGTTATTGCACAGGATGCTCTAGGATGTTTCTTGGATAAAGTAGAATCTTGGTTTATAGATTCTATTGCCTCTTTCCATGTAGCCCCAAATAGAGGGGTTGGTGAGCCTTGTTAATGTGTTGGCAAAGGGGAAGTGCGGCTGAAATTGCAAGCGGCCAACACATGGGTGTTGAATGAGGTCATGCGGGTCCCAGTCTTGAAGATGCAGCTAATTTCTTTAGGGAAGTTGGGTGATGAGAGATACACAGTAACTCTCATAGTGGATTCTTGGAATGTTACCAAGGATGCACTTAAATTAGTAGGTGGTAAGAAAGTAGGTATCCTTTATCTATTTACTTATATTACTGATTCTTCTTCTATTGCGAAGATGTGGCTTTGTAGGCTTGGCCACATGAGTAAGAAAGAGATGCATGTTCTTAAGAGGAAGTCAGATGTCTTTGACAAACTTAAGAACTGGAAAGCCTTGGTGTTCATGGAGGAGATGATAGACAGAGATCAGTGGAGAAGATTGGATATCTCTAAGCAAGGTAGTTTGGATAGGGTTTTGATTCAAAGTAAGCTCACGGGTGAAAAGTCATCACTCATAGGAAAAACACAGGTACCGGCATCGGTAAGAGGTAATCGACATCAAACAGATAGGTACCAACATCAGTCATGTGTAGACCAAAGGAGTTGGTGGTGTTGGGCAGGTGGAGACTGACGTCGGTAGGATAATCGATGTTGGTGACCTCGACAGTCGCATGGAACTGACGTCGGTCAGATGCAGACTATGTGGTGACCAAGGTCGGTCACTAGAATGGATTTTGGGTGGACAACAAGTTGTCAAGGAGTCTCAAATGCCCATGTGGAGGATTGAAAGGGTAAGTAAGCCTCAAATTCGTTATTCCTCTTCTTTATACTTATTGCTCACTGTAGAGCAGGAAGGATCTAGGAAACAGTGGGAGCATGGCATGAATTCTTTGGAGAAAAACCAAATGGGAGATTTGCTAGAGTTGCCAGCCGAGATAAAAGCACTAAGAGATGAATGGATTCCTTGGTTAAAGAATAGAGAGAATGGACACGTGAGATGGAAGGCCAGGTCATATGGTCTTGAGCAAGATTTAGGATAGTGGTACAAGTTTTGATAGGTGGATGACAAAGTAGGGCTTTAGTCAATGTCAGTGTAACCATTGTGTTTGTCTTACCAGGTTGGATGATGGTTGCAACATTATCCTGTTACTGTATGTGGATGGTATGCTAGCTAAAGGTTCAGACATACAAGTTTTTTGCTGAGCTAAAGGTAAGGTTAGTTCAGTGGTTTGCCATGAAGGATTTTTGAGCAACAAAATTCTTTGGCATGAGTAATCCTAGAGATAGGGAAGATCACATGTTGATGTTGTCACAGGATGATTATGTGAAGGTAGTGCAGGATGTAGAGTAGGACAGCACACCTATGGATGGATAGTTCATAGAATAGGGTCCCCAATCACATGATGAGGTTGAGTACATGTGTACTCCCTGAGTTTGCCCAAGCAGTGGGTGCTGTGAGAAAGTTTATAGTCAATTCGGGAAGGAAGCACTGGAAAGTGGTTCAATGGGTTCTCAGGTATCTAAGAGGGACCAGCAGTAGGGATTTATGCTATGAAGGGTCAATTACTTTAGATTTGGTAGGTTACTTGGATGACAGGGGTTGCACCATAGGATGTGTGGTGGTTGGTCTTCAGGATTGAGCTTGAAGAGGGATACAAGCTAGGAAATAGGTTAGATGGTGTATAGGTACAGGGACAAGTGCATCTATTTATCTCCAAGTGGGAGATTATTAGGGTGTGGAGCTCAAAGCTTCACCCAAATGCAAACATGGAGGAGGTCTGAGTGTCATAGCTATCGATGTCAGTCAGGCCAACCGATGCTGGTTAGGGAAAGACAGTAGGAAAGCCGACATCGGTCAGGATCGGTTGATGTTGGTCATCTCCAGGCAGACAGGGACCGACATCGGTCACCTGTGCGGTTCAGAACTATGAGTTTCTCAAATAGTTTGTTAATGAACTAGTTGTTTACATGTTAAAGGCTAATTTTAGTCTTGGAGCTACGGATCTAATTATTGTAATTGGATGTCTAATTATTATTTACATGAGATCTATTTAAAAGACTCATGGGCTGTATTGTAATTTGGGCTAGTTGAGTAAGAGCAAGGTTAGCTCCTTCAGAGGGAAGAGAGCAAGGTGTGTTCCTCCTAGTGCCATAGTGCCAAGTGTGTATGATCAGGGAGATCTGTAGGTTGTTGTAAGGTATGGTAGAGTTCTATAGGGGTGCTGGTTTAGAGAATCAGAAGGGTTCTTCATGTGTGTATGATCTTAGGCAATAGGTGTGCAATGCCACATTTGGAGATCTACATGTGTAAGTAAGATCATTGATTTTCAGGTGTTTATGTGTGTAAGGTCTAAGGTGGATCTATAGGATATCAAGGTCAAAGGTGATGGGCAACACAGCAAGGTGCAAGATTAGGGAGATCTACTTGAAGTATGATTGTGTACATGGAGTATGGTTTGTACTCAGATTTGGAGTGCATGGAGCACTTGTGTACTAGCAGTAGTGATACTGACTGGTGGTACTAGCAGTAGTGATACTAACTAGTTGGAGGTGAACAATAACTCTGTGTGTGAGTTGCTTGTTGGGACCGTAAGAGAGAGAGAGTGAGCTCTTGAAGAGATTTACTGTTTATGCCCTAGAGGTGTGGGAGCCCTAGAGGTGTGTAAGGAAGAAGATTGTGGCTATCCTCTTTGTTGTATTTCCTTCTGGAAGAGTATTAATACAATTGGGTATTGTGTCTCATATTCGGTATTATTTTTGAATTCTAGTTACTTGTTACTTATGGTTTAATTTTGCATGTTAAGTTACTTGTACATGGTAATCAATTGTGCTTCCTAGATCCTAACAGTGGAGTCAGAGCATGTTTGTTGTTCTAGATTCCTAACAAGTTTTGGTTTTTGATTTTGGCATTAAATGAGAAGCAGAGCTTGGAAAGCAATTTTCAAGTTTTCAAGTTATAAATTATATTCCAATCTTCAATTTCTATGAGGTATGTGGTTTACGAAAAGTGAAACTCCATTTGTAATTTGTAACTTTGAAAGTTACAAATTGTTTTTGGGGTTCTAGTTTTTACCTGTTATAGGGTTTTGCAGGAAGCAGAGGTTGGGAAGCAAGTTGTAAATTACAAGCCAATCTTCAAATTCTACTAGCTTAGTGATTAGTGAGAAGTGGAGGTCTAGATGTAATTTACAAGTTTACAACTTACAAATTGAACCCAAATCTTTGATTTCCATCAGCTAAATATATTGCTAGAATTAGAGGTTGGGAAGAAATTTACAAGTTTGTAAGTTACAAATTGCAGTCCAATATCTAGATTGCACAAGCTTAGGAAATGAGTGTTTTGGGTCAATTTAAGGCATTTTCCCAAAAAATTAATGGGTCTTCATTAAGGTATTTGATATTTTGACATTTTTGGGATGAAAATATCAACAATTACATCTTTAAGAGGTTCTAAACTTGGTCATTCCAAATCTAATAAGTTCTTACATGACTCTTATTGGTATAATGTTTACAATGAACTCCAACCTATTATCATAAAATTCCAAAGGGAGTGCATGAAGCAATATTCTTCTTTCTACCATACCGTGACTATAGATCAAGAATCTAAGAGAGTTTAGTCAATTATTAGTGATCAAATTTAAAATAAATTGAAGACATAACATCTCAAGCATAATACCTAGGTTGAGTTATGAGGGTAACAAGCATGAAATGCAAATAAGAAGATAAAATCAATGTTTATATCTCCCTTGAATATTTATTTGAAGATTGGTTAGAAGATGTTGAGCTCAGCTTGTGAACTATGATTCTTTGGCAATGTTAAGTCCTCATGGGTAGCATCTCCCCTTGTTCATTTATGGTTTGGCTTGGCACATGGCATGAGAAAATGAAATTTTGGTGTGATTTTGGCATAGTAAGTTTACTTGAAAAGAGATTTTATATAATGGACATTTAACCTTATTTTTATAGACTTTTAGAATGATTATGGATGCAATGACTTTACAACATATACTGTGGATGAATGTTTGTATTACCTACACTATATATCACAAATTTGTAGTCATCATCCTATGCCATGTTAACACCGATTTTATTTGATAGCTCTTCTTGATTAGTATTGGCATGTAGAGCCTTCAATAATGCTTTAGTTAACTATTTTATGAATAATATAGATCTTATATTTGAAGCAGAAAAGAATAGTTCATTTAATTTTATATTTTTGTAGTGTCAAAATAAAACATTTTTCTTTATATTCTATTAAAATCCAAGGGTGCCCATTTGGAAAAAATTCAAAGCTACCAATAAATCTTTTAATGCTTTTGAAGGTGCTCACACAATTTGAATAAAATATAATTTTTATTTACCTATATACTAGTTTGATAAGACCTCTCTAAAAGAACTATTGTTAATCAAATTCAAATTACAACAAGAAGTTACAAAATATTAAACTTGTATTTTCAAGATCAAGTTATTAAATCAATCTTGTATTGCAAATATACATGTGAATTCTAACAAAAATACTTCTCAATATAAAAAAGGACAACCCACTGTATAACCCTTATCTTTTATTATTTTTGAACATATTATTTATACTCCAAAATCTAAGTGTATTGATAGTGTAGCTTCACAAAGAACTCCATCAAGAAAAAATGAAGGAAAGTTTTTTAAAGATAAATAAATAACTAAAAAAATCCCTAGGTGTCAAATTTATTGAAGAGTAAATTTTATGATTTAATTTTATTAAATTCTTTTACTTTCACAACCCAAAGCCTCCCATACAACAATTTCCTCTATTACTTTATCAAATAAGTGCTTTGTTAAGGTTTCATATTTTCGTTTTAAATTTTAATAAATTGAGATTATCTAATATATATTTAGAAGAATTTATACTTTAATAAAATATCATCCTTATCACTTGAATATAATCCTTTTGATTATATAATAATTTTTTATTTTAATTGAAAATAATTTTTATTTTCACTATTTTGAATTCCTTTAATATATATTTATGAATACTTTTATTTTAAAATAAATTTATATCATTGCAAAGAAACTTTTGATCTTTTTACCATTAAAATTTTGTATTTATCACTTACCACTAATAAAAATGTTGATATATATATTGTTTATAATTTTTTTTATTATTAAAATATATTTACATCTGAATCTTAGTTCATCTTATTCTACCATTTTGTAATCTTAATATGATTGTGAATATATATATATATATTTTCAATAATCAATTTTTTTTATTATATAGTAATTAATATTGATCAAATTAAATCAAATTTTATTTATTAAATATTAATTAAAATCTTTTCAATACTATTAATCTAATTTTCATAAGACTAAAAATCAATTTGAAAATTAATTATTACAATATACCTCCTCAATCAAGTACCATGGTTGGAATTTGACCTGAACATTATATGTCACAAAAATATATCTCTATAAAATTATATAACTATCATTTAATGTTCAAAATTTAATTTATACCTCAAAATAATATTTTACTAAATCTTAGTATCTTTTAGGCTGAAGGTGGCTTTTCCCGTCGGGTATTAGGTTTTATCCTGTTTTATTCTACTGATATATCATGTTTATTTTCCATGTTCTTTTGTAAGGGTACGAGACCTGCCAACCTATTTTTTAACCTATCTAATACAAATATTTTATTTAAGTACAATTATTAAAAAATATATAAAAATAATAATGAAAAAATTTCAAATTAAGAAATTCATTATAGATAAAAAGTTTGGAGAAATGTTTCTCTAAAAAATAGAGGCAAATAAAAGCATAGTTTAGTCTTTGAAATGTCTTGTGCGTTTGAATTTATTTAGTTTTTTGATTAAAAAGATTTATGATTATTTGAGAATGAATTATTTTTGTCATTTGTTAATATTCTTTCATTTTATTTGAAGTAAAAATGAAAAGGAAAGAGGTCATATTATTGAAATACGATTGGCAACAACATCTTATATATCTATGGATTTGATTTTTATTTAATTTAAGATTATAAGATTTATACTTCCATAAGCAATCTAGGTGAAAAAGTTATAAATCTTATTTTCACAAAGTTACATTTTTATATGGTTCTACTATAATTTGTAATAGGTTTTCACATATTTCTTGTCATTTACCTCAAGGATGTTCATCTCACTTTTTAAGTATTGCAAAATGTCTCTAATAAATTTAGGAACTTATTTTAATTTTTTCATTGAATAGATATAAATTGTGAGAAAATGACTTCCATTGGTCATTATAACAAGGACAATAGACAAATATCACTTGCTTATTATTTGGTATACCTCAAGATTCTAATCAACAATGCCACTCCTAAATGAAGACTTTGGTGTTCATTTACATGAAGAAAACTATGAATCGTATGAAGAATAAATTTAGGAAGAGAAAAAAACATTTAATAAATAAAAAGAAAATTCAAGTCCGAATGAAAAATAAGATATCGATGGGCTTATGCTATAAAACATTGTAATGCTATTGAAAGAATAAAGTGTTCTTAGTGTTTAAAATATAAGAAAGAAACTTCTTTAGTAAATATGAGAGTACCACCCTTCAATTCTGTGGTCTAAGAATCCATGCATAATTAAATACTCATAAATTTGCCCTATAAATTTTGGAAGGAGAAAATAAATTAATTTGTATTCAAATTACCAAACATGTAGAACTGATGGTAGATGCTAAGAAGGAGAAAGTCATATCAGTGATTGAAAATATGTATTTGTTTGGTACACATGATTTAACTTTACAATTATATAAGTTAATTTGTGACTTGCACATGTATAAAGGTACTCCATAGATGCCTCTAATAGATGATTACTCTAAACATAAAAATACCACATTTGGAAAAGAGTTTTTATAAGCTAAGAAGGAGGTATTTATATGAAATTCAAGGATGAGATTTTTTGTAGTCTATTTTACTCAATTTTAGTTTATGAAAGATTTGATAAAATGATAGAGTAACAATTGATAGTTTATATTACATATTTGACAAATAAAAGAAGGGGTCAATATGTAACAAAAATCATATGCCTCCTTCAAATAAAGTATGGAAGAACTCAATCTATGTATGATGTTGTGATAACACTTTTAATAGAGATGGGTTTATCCTTAATGAAGTTAGTTAGATTTTGATTTGATGGGGATTATGCCATAAGAGGTATACATGAAGGTTTGTCTACTAAGATTCATTATGATTCCCCTCATGAAATATATATTTGATACATATATCATTGATAAACATTAGAATTAAATGATTCTTCATCTCATCTTCAAGAGATACAATTTATTGAAAAAATTGCAAACAAATTTTATTCATGGCTTGAGAAATATTTTAAAAGTGATGGAGTATTAAGACAGTTAATGAATTCATTTCAAATTAGGAGGCTAGAGTTGTTTCAAATTCATCAAATTAGGTGGCTCTCTATATGAAAGGTCATGGAAAGGTTTGTCAAACTCATTTTTTCTTTGTTGAAAGAAAGGGAGTTAGAGGATTATAAAATGTATGATTTATCAATATTTTTTAAAGTACAATTTGGCATCCATTAAAACTACTTTAGATATAAATATATATGCTTCATAAGAGATTTCAAAGAGACATATTTGGGGTAGACACAATACACATTTCATTTTTTAAAATATAGCACAAGGAGGAACTCATGAGTTTGATAATGGAACATGTATGATACATGTAGTTTACAACCATTGAGGTTTGATAGTTTACATAACTCATAAATATCAAGGACACTAGATGATTGAATTATATTGGGAAAAGGTTTTATAGTGAAGGTTATTATCGCTCTAGATATAAGGTTAATGGATTTACCTATATTTAATGTTGATAAGTTTTTTAAGTCATCATAATTATTATGATGAGATGGATGATAGATAGCATCAAATAAAAAGATGGTTAACATGTTTATGTTAAAAATTTAGTGTTTATAATTCACCTATGGTGGATACTATAAAAAATTAAGTGAGATGGATGAATTTATTTATACTATTTATAAATCGTACCCAAAAAACATATTTTTGGAGCATGGGATCTATGTGGGGTGACCCTGAATGGTTTGAAGTGTTTTCATGTTTAATAAAATGATGACAATATATTATTGTTTTACAATGAGAACAACCATATGTGAAAGAGGTTTATAAAATTTAAACATGGTAAACAATGATGATATATCTAAATTTTGTTGAACATATTGTATATGTTAATGTTTCTCTCCCTTTGTGTTCCTCATGTTATAAAATAGGTAGATTCAAATGTTATTTATGATGCATGGAAGCATATAAAAGCATGAAAGCCTCTTCCACTAGGACAATAAGTTTACTAGTATAACAACTTGGAATAGAAGAATAGAACAAAATAAAAAACACAAAAACACTTGCAGTCTTAAAAAGAAATTTTTGAATAGAAGTTTGCAACAATATATATATAATTTGAATCTTTATACAAATAATTTGCATTAGAGATACTCCCATTTGCATTGATCACTAACAAATTGATATTAGAGAAACAACTTATTGATATTTTCAATAGGTATTATTTAAAGAAAGTTTGAATGTCTATGAGATGATTTGAGTGTTATGAATAAATTAAAATCAAATCTAGAGTATTTGTTCTAGTAGATCCTAAGCTCTGAATTCCATACATATCAAGCTCCAAAGTCACATAGGGAGCATCATTGTCCATACAAAAGTAACTCTGAAGTCACACAAGTAGATCTAAATCCCATATAAAAGTGGTTCTAAAGTCACATAATTAGCTTTAGAATCAATATACAAATAAATATGAAGTCACACAAGTAGATCCATAGTCCATACAAAATTAGCTCCAAAATCACACAGGTATCTCAAGAGTCGATACAAAAACAACTGCAGAGACACAAAAATAGCTCTAGAGTCACACACAAAGCTTCATAGTCCATACAAAATCAACTTCAGAGTCACATAGGTAGCTATATAGTCCATACAAAAGTAGCTTTGGAGTCAATACAAAAACAACTCGAGAGTGACACATGTAGCTCTATAGTTACACTGACAACTATAGATTTCATATAAAAGTAACTCTTTACTCACATAGGAAGTGCCAAAGTCAATACAAAAATAGCTGTAGAGTCACATAAGTGGCTCCAAATTCACATAGAGAGCTTCAAAGTCCATACAAAAGCAACTTCATAGTCACACATGTAACTCCAGAGTCCATAAAATAATTACATCAAAGTCACACAAGTAGCTCCAAAGTCAATACAAAAATACTCTAAAGTCACATAAGGAGATCTAGAATTAAATAAGTAGCCTAGGAGTCTATACAAAATTAGTGTTAGAGCCTCACATGTAATTTTAGATTCAATACAAAAACATTTCCAAAGTCACACAAGAAACTCTAGAGTCACACATGGAGCTCTAGAGTCCAAAGAAAATTAGTTTTGGTGTCACATAGTTAACCCTAGAGTATATACTTTTAATGACATGTATACATAATTTAATCTTGTCAATTGAAGAGCAATTATTTCTTACAACTTTTCATCACAAAAAGATTAGATGGATAAATACCCTTGAACTTAAAATTAAGATGAAGATTTGAACATTAATGGTGGTATTTAATCAAACTCCTTCCTAAAGGGAAAAAACAATGTACTATTTCTAGTTGGTGCCCCATCACATTCCTTAATACCTTTTATGAAATTATTCCAAAAGCTTTGGCTATGAGGATTAAACCAATGGTGCAAGGATGTATAAGAGATAAACAAATGGGATTTATTTCTAGTAGATATATTATTGACAATATTATTCTCACAAGGGAAACTTGTGAATGGGCTCAATAAATGATAAAAAATGTTATTTTGATCAAACTTGATTTTGATAAAGCATATGATAGAATATGTTGGAGTTTCATCCTTAAAATGTTACAATGGTTGGGTTTTGGTCCAAAAATTTGAGATCATGTTCAAGTGCTACTTCAAGATGCTAATGCTTGGATTATTATTAACAATATGATGACATACCCATTTACTTTACAGAGATCCATTAGCCAAGGATGTCCTTTAGCTCCATTCCTCTATGTTCTTATAGTTGATGCCTTGGGTTATCTACTTCAATATGCCAATAAAATGAATCTCATTTCAATAATTTCTATTCCTCATAATGTTGTTGTAATTAATTCACACTATGCTAATGATATTTTATTATTTTATCAAAATTTTGAAAAATATATCTCTAATATAATGAATATTTTAGAACTGTATTATGCAATTTCAAGATCTAAGATTGCTCATGATAAAACTAAGTTTTTGATGACTCAAATAGGGTTTGTTCCTAAATGGATACCTCACTAACGTAAATAAATTAAACATGGAAAAATTATGAGGTATCTTGGGATACCTTTTGGTATTGGAGTTTCTCTCTCTGATATGTGGAATTGGTACCTCAATTGAGTTAAAAACAAAAATTTTAGTTGGGGGAATAAATTCCTCTCTTTGGTAGGTAAAATCCAAGTAGCTATTTTTTTTCTTGCCACATATTTTTATTACTCATCTTGGTGGATTCCTTATAAAAAAATGTTATGAGCACTTAGTTAAAGTTATCCAACGGTTCCTCTGGGCTAAATAGGATGGTAACACTAGTTTTATATGTACATCATTGAATCACTACATTCAACCCAAATTTAAAGGTGTTTTATGGATAATATATCTAAAAACACAAGGGGTCTATTTAGTGTCCAAATGGATTGTTAGAGACATCAAAGGTGAATAACCATGGAATATTCTTATACAAAATAGAATTATCCTAGCCTCAGTCAAAGGCAAATGGTAGTTAGTGGGATAGCTGGATAAAATTATTCATGCTTCATTATTCTCTATGAAAACTTCACCACCATTACAATCTATTTAGAAGGCTTGGAAATATACCTACCACTTCTTGAAATGGAGGGATGGCTCTTTGTAACATGGGTTAACATTTTCCACCTCTTTTATTTGGTAGAATAAATGTATTCATTATAAGGGCCAACCACTTGCCTTAAGTTGTCCTAAATAATCATATTTTCTATTTAACAAGGGAGTTTTCTATATTGGATATCTTTGGGATTTTTTTATGTTGATATGGTTATCATGGAATTCTATTAAAACTTGATTTGGTCTATGTAATAAGTATAAACCATTTTTGATTTTTTTGAAGTCCTTGTGTCACTAGAATTATCTATGAAGTTATGTACCCCTGTCTAACGCAATTTTTTCAAAGACTTGTTATCATTGGTTTCTTATCCTTTCATTTTTTTCCTTTAAAAAATATATACTTCCAATTGATTCCTAACTTACCTTAAAACCTCATTTGAACTTCAAATAGAACTATAAGTTTAGTGAAAAGTATTGGATAAAACCCACTGATCAAATTTGGAGATCAAAAGTCAATTCCAATGTTCAATTGATGGATTGGAAGATACTACATTACTAATTACCCATTAGGGATAGGTTGAAGTGTATTATGATCCAATTGGGCAAATGTCCCTTTTGTCACCAACATAATTTATTCTTTTTAATCGAAAGATAAGTATTTCTTACAACTTTTCATCATGAAAAGATTAGATGAATAAATACCTTCAACTTAAAATTTAGATGAACACTTCAAATTTGATTAATGGGTCATAGGGAAATAAATGTCTTATAGTAAGAGGAGGTATGAACTCAAGAATATCCTTATAAATATAAGAGACATTAATCATGTTGGCACAATGTCCAAATACCCCATACCACCTTATCTTATGAAATGAGACACTGAGTGAGAGCAGTTGTGTAGACACTAGATTTTACTTTATGCCACAAACATTCATTGAAATTGATAGTGGCTTAGTGTAATTGATAGTAAGATCACATGATGCCCATTTTAGGAGACTCTAGTGATGGTTTTGCAATAGACTATGTAGTCACCTCCAACCAATGTGATTTAGGTTAATATAAAATAAATTCCTCAATTTTTTTCTTGCTACATGTTCTTCTATGAGGGACTGATCATTTGTCATGGCCAAATATGAGCTGACAATTTACCTATTGTGGGTAGTCTTTGTGTTTACCCTTTTCACCATTTGTGAGAAGTTAAATTTAATAGCAAATATTGTAATATCCAAATACCTAGCCAACTTGCTCTTCATTCATTTCATTTTTATGCTTTCCATCATTATTCATAATATATTTTTTCCTTCAACATCTCCACTTCCACTTCTACCTCCATCCCATTCGTACTCCCCTTCGACATCCACCCCATTCCAAAATTTTTATTGATTTATCTCATTCATTTTTGCCTCAGGTTCAAAAATTGGATGCGGTTCTTGCTTTCCATTAAATGAACTTAAAGCTTTCGATGCCTCTATATAGTTCTAACTATTTTGTATTTCTTTGTCTTGCCATTGTTCAAAATTTAAATGAACATAATTCTTTATGTAGGATTTTAGAAATTGGAACATATTTAGATTAACAAAATTATTTATGTAGGATTTTAGAAATTGGAACAAATTCATATTAACAAAATTCTTTATGTAGGATTTTAGAAATTGGAACAAATTCAAATTAACAGAATTCTTTTATGTATGATTTTTGAATTTGGGAAACGTATAGTGTAAGCACCTTATTTTGAAAAGTAAACATGACACATTTTAATAAAAAAATAAAATTTCTTATCAAATATCAAATATGCGATATTGCAACTCATAAATTTAAAATTGAAAATAAATTTTAAAGTTATGTAAAGATGTAAAATAATCCTTAACAATTTAATTCTAAACATTAATTTTTTTAATAAATTAGAACAAATTCAAATTACATAATTCTTTATGTAAGATTTTAGAAATTGGAATACTTATAGTGAAATCAAACATGACACATTTTAATTAAATAAATAAAATTTCTTATTAAATATCAAATATGCGATATTACAACTCATAAATTTAAATTGAAAAAATAAAATAAAATAATGTAAAGATGTATAATATTCCCTAAAAATTTAATTCTAAACATTAAAAAATGTTTCTAATAGGAAGATATATACAAAAAAAAAGGAGCGAAATATACATACCAAAAAAATAGGAGTGGATGGTAATGGAAATGAAAATTGATTAAGCATCAAAATAAAGGTTCTATGTTCATATTTAAACAAATTATTAACATGTCTTCATGATGAAACAAAACAATAGGAGCAGACTATAATGGAAATGAAAATTGATTAAACATAAAAATAAAGGTTTTGTGTTCATATTTTAACAAACTTATTAACAACATGTCTTCATGATGCATCAAATTGTCTAATTAACCACAAATCTCATGTGTTTGAGAAAAATCAGTGTCCACTTTAATGAAAACCCTAATGAAAAAAAGGGCATCAATTTTACTAAATAAAAGAGAAATACAAAATTATTATTTATTTTTTAAGGAATTACCTTTCTTCATTTAAAGCATTGCCATAAGGGGGAGGCATCATGTTTATACCAGCAACAACATTATTACACACATAATCATTAATGCTATAGGACATAAAATATTTACATACCCAAAGTTTTTTGATATGATTTAACTTTAAAAAAGATAAATTTTGGAGGTGAGAAATTGCCCTCCAGAAAATACCTTATTCGCAAGACCTTGCAATGCTTCTTCAATCAGTCATTCCATCACATCAGGTGATCTTGCTCTTTCTTAGTAATTATAAATTCTATAACACATGCATCAATGACAACAATTTATATTTCTCATGGTATCTCCAATTGTCAAAAAATGAATAAAAAACATTATTTATGATATTAAATATCTATTTAGAGTGTTTCTAAGATGGTCAGAAAATGAATAAAAAGGATCTAATAACTATTTATATTTAAACCTCATAAGCATAATATTTTTAAACTTATTATTATTAATTGTAGTTTTAATGTTAACAATTTTATGTATTAAACCTTCAATTTCTTAATTAATATTCTTCAAAATATCATTAAACACATGCCTTAACTTACAAATTAAATGTTGAGTAATAATCCTACAAACTCTTTGCCATGTATATCATGCACATATTTAATGTTTAAGTGTGCCTCAAAGAATATATGTAGAATTATTATATGATATTAATAAAGGGGTAATGTAAATCTATGCCTACCAATTTCATATAAATCTCATATACATGGAATGGGAGATATGGAATCCTTTCTTTTCTTTATCTTGTTTTACAATTACAGAAAATGTATGCATAGTTATGTAAAGCGTAGAGTAACTCTTTGAAGTAAAATATTTTTGCCATCGATGTCTACCACTAAGTTTCTTTTACATAATTAAAGATACTTTTAAAGTGATAAACTATTGGATGATGATGATGATGATGATGATGATGATGATGATGATGATGATGATGATGATGATGATGATGATGATGATGAGGATGAGGATGAGGATGATGATGATGATGATGATGATGATGATGATGATGATGATGATGATGATGATGATGATGATGATGATGATGATGATGATGATGATGATGATGGAGATGTAGTTGATGGGTCCAACAAAACTTCCACTTTTGTTAGTAGATCCTTTTTAGATATGGGATTAAATAGACACCTCATTTGGAATGTTTGTCAAATATTCCATTGAGGTCTATTTTGATTATTTTCAATCCTTGGATTATAGTAGAAAAAAGATTCCCATTTCAACTTTCTTCGGATGATTGTATGGACAACTGTATCAATAGAGAATTCTTCTTCTTCATGGATAGTATGTGGTCCAAATTATTCAATAAAAGAGTAAAGATGCTAACTATACCCTGATTGGATTGAGATAGTCTAAGTCCAATTTGGTATTTTGATCAGGGCAAAAAATTGGCAATGCTAATGTTCATATTAAGCCTTTGGATAGTGAATTTGCCTTCATTTATACTTGCCTAGATAATAGCTACTCTGGAGAATTATAGTTCTATATAACCTTACAAATCTAGTAGTTAATCCTTCTCTAAGAATTTGTTCTTGGGTTAAAATATTCAATTAATTAAACCTGACATTTTCCCTAGTTAAGTTAAATATTGGAATTGGCTGGTGCATTAAGGTTGTGATAGGATTTTGACTTAACCAATCTACAACATTATTTATGGTTCCTGTAATATGCTCAACTTTATAGTTAAACTGATTAAAAATTTCTTACCATCTTTCCTTCCATGGTCCTTTTCTTTGAAAGTGATGAACCTAGTGGAATCAGTTATGATTAGAAATTATTTTAGATGCATTAATCTGAGGGAAAATTTTTCTAAGCATTTTTTGATATCATATATCTCCTTATCTGATCATATCCATTTTCTTACATCTTCAATGAATACTCCACTATCATATTCATAGATATATTCTTTACCATTCTCAATACAACACGAAATTCCTCCCCATGCATAGTCACTAGCATCTATATAAAGTATGTAATTTTTTGAAAGAGGTACATACAAGGAAGGTAAACTTTGCACCTTTATTTTAATTCTTTGAATATCCTGAGTAAGTTAATCTATCCAAATATACCTCTTGTTCTTTTCATTAGATCTTGAAGAATGGCTCTATCATTTCCTGAATCTTCATAAAAGTTGTTAACATAATTAAGCATACCCAAAATTGCTTGGAGTTATTTTTTGTTCATTATATCAATAAATTGAAGAAAATTTTATTTAATATGTGGCTAGACTTCAATCTAGCTATTTTTACCACCATTCTTAAGAAATTGCATCCTATTGACATAGTTATAATTTGGTGCTAGATAGAACTATTCTCGATTCTTTTACAATATGATAGAATTTTTGGAGGTATTGGAGATGGTCTTAAAGAGATTTACTAAATATCAAAATATCATCTATGTAGATACTAAAAAAATTAGAATTATTTTTAAATATAGAATCCATATGAGCCTGGAAATAAGAAGGAACATTCATTATTCCAAAAAGCATGACATTCCATTGGTTATGCCCAAATGGAAAACTAAATGTTGTCTCATGTTTATCAGTTTCCTTGACCCTTATATGATAAAATCATGACTTGCAATCAAATTGAGAAAAAAATTTACATTTTGCCACTTTTTGTAATAGGTAAGTCTTCTCTGGAATGGGATAAGGATATGGTTTAGTGATGGAATTTGATGGTCTATAATCAATAACCATTCTCTTTTTCCCTCTTTTTTGTTCTTAAATTTTATTAACCATAAATGCATAACAAAAAAAAGGGGATGTTGATGTTTCAATAAAATCATGGTCAAGGAGTTCCTTATGGATCTTTCTATATCATCATAATCAATAGAAGGAATAGGAATTCTTTCACCAATCTTGATAATTTTTTTTGGAATTATTCTGATTTCCATTTTTGGCATTTTTTTAAGCCAAAACTTCTATGGAGCATTTGAGAATATTTATTCTTTTATCAAATCTTCTATCTTCTGGATTTCTTTTAATAAAGTATTGGGAGATGATAGACTCATTGTAATAGGAAATTGTTTAGTAGCATATTGTGTCCTAGGTGTTTTGATTCTCTCTTCATTCAATGTAAACAACATATGCTTAGGAGTACTACCATAGGGAGAATAAGAGTCTATGAAAGATCCTCCTAATAAAATATTAACATGCATGTTATTGTACTAGAAGAAATCACATGAAAATTCTTTTCCTTGGACTTACAAAGGTTCTTGGTTTTTATAATATCTAGATTTGAAAGAATTTCCTTGAAAATCAAGAGATTCATATTCTTGATTAGTTCTAAAATTTTCCCAATTATTTATAATGATTTCTTTTGAAAAGGAATGAGAAGCTCCTGTATCAACCTATGCATCTAGGATCCATCTATTGATCTCTATATTGATGAACTGATCATACCTTCCATTTAGAAGTTATGTTTTATATATATATATATAGCTTTGGGCTCCTCTTTAGCAGGTACTATAGTACAAAAAAGTCTTTGGCATATTAGATCCCTTAAATATATATTGAAAAATTATTCAAAGGCTTCTTCATCGTCGATTTATTCAATATCAATTTCTCCTTTTGATTCTTCTTTTTTGCAATCATCTCTTTCACATTTCTCAAATTCTTCTTCTCCTACATATTCATTATCATCATATGGTTCAAGAGATTTTACTTTTAAATCCCATGGAGGAACAAGATTGATAAATTTCCTTAGTGTTTCTTCTAGTATAAGTCATTAAAATTTGTTTTTCATCCATGAGTCACTAGGTTTGAAAGATTGATTAAAATAGAAAGACTGTTGTTTAGGTTTTGGAATAGTAGGAGGCATTTATTGGCACCTAGGTTGGATGCTTTTTCCTTGAAATTTTGGAGAAGGTATCTGAGGCTTTTTCTTTGGATGTTTAGAGCTACCTTCTTTATCTTGGTATTTTGGATGTTGCATAAGGGTTGTTTCTTCTAAATCATCAACAATACTAAGAAGATCATCATTGTCTTCTTCTAGAGAAGATTCTTCATTTTCTAGGAATGGCTCAAAAATATTATCTTGCTGATATAGATAAGTTCCTTATTTTATAACATCCCACCACATAGCTACTGAGGTAGAAAAACCAACCTTAACAAATTTGTTTTTACATGAGCATTAAGGAGAGATATGACTAGGATAGTTACAAATGTCACGTTTAATTTCTTTTTTTGGAGGGCATGGATATTTCTAACAGTGGAGGTATGTATTTTTAGGGGTAGGGATATGCCTAGTTGGGAAAAATCTATATCAAAAGGACAATTTTTTGGAATTTTTAGGTTTTTTAATACAAGGCTTGCAACCATATGAAGCTATTTTTGGGAACTATATTGTGGGTTTTATAGAATTTTATTTGGATAGTTTTTGAATGGCTTTTGTTTGGGAAATGAGTAGCATAATATATTGCCTATCATAGTCAATAATATCTGTAAGGGTCATGGCATTAGGATTGAGTCCTTTTACTTCAATATAAGAAATGACTCTATCTGTTAGATAATAAGGTAAAGATTTTAAAGAATTCATTTTTATGGAATTTGAATTATGTGAGTGTCCTTCATAAGCCATTTTTATATATTGTCTATTGTATGGCTCAAATTGGGAGAGATCACATAACCTCATTTTGGCTAGCCATCCATTTGATTCAATCTCTTTGTTTCCTTGTGGGGGAACAAACTCATGTATAAATATTTGATATAGAGTAGCCATAGGATTAGCTTCAGAGAGAACTTTAGACTCTTTAACTTGGAAATACATTGAATGCCACCATTTTAGAGTGATTACCCAAAAATATTTGACAACAAATATAACATTTATTCTTCCATCTATTTCAAAAGTAGTTCTAAGAGTTTTCATGGTGTTACACCAAGTTGATATTTCATTGAGGGGATTTAGTATCCCATCAATATTTAGGTACTATGGATTGATAGGGATGTTAGATATTATCATCATGGTCAATGATGGAGTGGAATAACTAGTCTTGATAGGTTTAGATTTGAGCCTATCTTCCTTTTATGTATTATCTAGTTTGAAAGTGGGTCCAAAATCAAGAGACACTAGATCTTCAGAGAGACTAGATGATTCATCTCAATATCAATAAGAAAATCTATCATCCCAGTTTTATATTAGAAAAGGATGTCTATCTTCTTGGTGTGGTGTACGATATAATGGTATTATTGTAATCATTATAGATAGATGATCAAATAGATAACCATATATTTTCCTATTAATGATATATTTTTTAATGAATATTAAAATGATAGTTCATGTATTACTTAGGCTAAAACATTTGTGTGAATTTACATTTACAAGTAATATGACATTGGTATGTCCTACTATATAACACATGTGTCATTACTTAAACATTAAGTTTTGTATTTAGTGTCCATCTATGTGTCATCATCCTATTGGCTAGTTCTTTAATTTGAATTTTTATAATGATTAAGTTTTATTTAAATTTTTATTATGAAAGTGACATCTACTCACTCTTATTTAACCAACTAATATTTCATTAATTTACATGTACTTTCCCAACCATTGGTCCATGGACAATGAATGGATCATTTTCCTTAATTGTCATCCTCTCCATTTTTCAAGATAATATTATTTTATGGTGTTACCCAAAGGCTTGTGTATGTGATATTGAGGAGTGTTAACGACATTGACATTTACCAAAAAATTGTATTATAATGGCATTTGAAATTTATTAACAAATAGTATTTGAAGTGAATTCATCACAATGTCAACACCTAAGTTTGATATAGTACCATTTTAAATAATATCTTTTATGTGTTTTGACACACTTTGTATATTTATGGATATTTGGATATTTTTAGTAAATTTATTACTCATGATACTCTCTCTCTGGCCTTCAAACTTTCTATATGTATTCAACATACACTAAATTTATTTATTTTTAGCCTTCACTATAAGTTATACAATTATATACTTTTTTCAACATTTTGGGGATCTATTTTTGATGATTTGTCCTCAATGGATTCAACATGTTCATAATTTTTCCTCTATATTTTTATGTCATTTTGTTAAAATAAAATATTATCACTAAACCAATTCTATATTTTCTTGAAGCTAAACCAATCTTATGTACTGAAAAAATTAAGCAATTGTGTGCCTAAGACCGTTGAAACTACATACTTAATAAAAACCTAAAAATTCTCTTTTCATATAATTCAAAAATATTATTATGAATGTAAAATCCCTACATGAGTGGATAAAATTTTGGAATGGAAACATCAAATGTTCCTCTACTTAAGTCAAATATGAGAACTCTTTTCTAGCATGTTGTACTAAAACCATAGCCATATGTAATTGTTGTAGTTGTGGGTTTATTAATTATCACCATCACATTAAGGCCCACAATCTTACTTGCATATTTGGTTTCCATATTTTGAGAATCACTAAAATAAGTCGACATGATAATCACTACAATATTTACATCACAATTCAAGTAGTCTTTGGTAAGGTGTTTTATCTTCATCAACACCATCAATGATATTTCCTTAGTCGAGAAAAGCTTATTTTCACCTTTATAAGTAACTAAAATCATTAGCCTGTCATTTTATCTATGAATTTGGTGAAAATATAGAGTTGAATGTTATCTTCTACATTAGGATTAGTGAAGTGCCTTCCAATGAGTCTCTTGACATCAAAAATTATGTTGAAAGGATTAGTGTAAATCTAAAATTTATTAGCATATCCCAAAAATATTTCATTGGGGGTAAAAGCAACCATAGAAGGTGTTTTTTGTTTCTATGATCATTCACAATAATTTTAACTCTATCATGCTTCCATACTCTTACATAGTTGTATTTTGTTTCCAGATCAATATCAATAACTTTATCTTTTCCCTTTCCATCCATTTTGTGTACTCCCCTTCATTTTATCTATTAACAATAAAATAAACTTCATGAAACCTTTGAGGCACACACAAATATATGTAAAATCCTAGAGAGACATAATACAACTTCAAAAAATCTTGTCTCCCAAATCAAAAAATCTCTTCAGGAAGACACTTGACAAAAAACTTCAATTAAATAGAAGAAACATGTTATAATTGAACACTGCCTCTATAATTATTAATTAGAGAAATTTCAAAGCTTATTAATAGAACACCTCAAATAATTTTTTTATGCTTTAAATATATTTATCTTCTTATTTACTTCATGCCTTTCTAAATATCATTCACTAAAAATCTCAAAAACCTAGTTTATCAAAGAAAAAAATTGTCAAAAATCTAAGTGTTGCACATTTGCAATTTGCATGTAGTGTCAAGACAAGGAAGAATAAAATATCATATACACTATTTTTGCTTGTCACTAAATTTTTTACGTTAAGATGCTTTAAAACTATTTTTTATTAGGTATATTTTTAATAGTTTTTGTTAAGGTAGGTTATTATATTTTTCAATTAAATTATTTTATTTTATTTATTATTCTAATATATAAAGTTTGGTAAATAAAATTGATGGAATATTCTTTAGGGTGATATTATGGAATATTTTAAATACTTTAATATGATTGATTTAAATTTTGATTAGTAATTAAAAAACATAACTTACTAATTAAAATTAATATAATCTACTAAAAATTATTATATTTCTATTGTAATTAATATGTTTCATTAGAGTGAAATTGGTTTGGTTCATTCTTAATTTACTATCTAACTCATTCTTAACTTCATAAAATATATTATTTAATATATTTGTCTTCATTATATATGTCTCGAATGAAATATAATCTAATGATAAAAAAAAAATATGTTATTCTGCAATGCAAAATTGGCATTTTCCAATTTTGTTTTGGCTTTGTGTTTGGTTGCCTTAAAAAATTAGAGTTTCACTCAAAAGGTGCATTATATATACTTAGTTTTTGAGGGGAAAAGAAAAAAATGCATCCACTTGCAATGATATCATGTTTTTTTTGAGTTTAACATTCTAAAAAGATAAAACTTACTTGTGTCTCAAACCCAAGTCATGGACAATACCGAGGAAAAATACATGGGCCAAGACAAACCCCATTGACTTAGGGACACAACTAGAGGTAAGCCAAGAGGCTGGGATCCTCTTGGATGATTGGTAATAAATCCTCCATCACCTCATATAATGGTGAAAACACCTTTATATGACCACCATTGGGAGCATCCATTGTTTCTCTTGTTACTAACCATTGGGAGCCATTGTTGCTAGTGAGGTCTTTAGATCAGAGGTTACACACATGCCCAGACATGAGAAATGAGGAGAGTAGAATCCATACTTTCTACCAATAGGGGTGAACTAGTGATCCAAATATTCTAGAGATGCCCATGCTCATTTGTATGTTGACTACTTGGCCAAAATTTAATCATTGTATAATTTTAATTTGGATATGTTGGAGGGAAATAACATAGGAAAAAGGGCAAGGTGAGGGCTACGATGCAATGAAAATTCTCTCACACTTTCTATCATTAGTTACTTTGGTATTGGTAAACTCCCTATATATCTTTTGCATTCACATAATTAATCTGATTTGAAATTTGATAATGGAAAGATTTATATGTGTACCATTTTAATTAAAGTCAACAGAGGTGTAAATAATGCATCTTCCATATGAGGTCATAGTTTCTCTCTCAACCAACCCTCAATCACTTCTTCCCTACCATTTTAATGTCATACTTGTTCACTTTAACTCCCAAATTTAGATGGAGGATGACTTTGCCCTTAAGCATTACTTGGAAAGATTGAAAACTTCAATATGACACTACTAAATGAAAGTGCCCATGGTTATTATTTATTACAATGACCTTGGATTCAAAGGATATGTGCTTGGCAGATGGATTAATCTTGAATTCTTCATATTGGTTTTGTCCTTTTGGGTTGAGAACTTATATTTGGTCACTTGACATTTATTTAGATGACAATGTTGTGGATGACTTGTTACATTATTCTTTCCTTAGTCAACATTTATTCTGATGATAATGGTGTTGATGACTTGTTACATTATCATTCATGCAGGGTATCAGGGGATTTAGATGTCACTAGTGACATATAAATTATTTTAGTTACATGGAATATATCAAATAGAATTACAAATTCTCATAGATGTGTGATTGGGAAGCACTATCATGCTTGGATAGGTGTCAAATTTATTTATTGTTCCATTGATTGGAGAGATTATGGTCAATTAGTTTATGAAGGGGTATGTAGATGGTAGTACTAGTGCCACAGTTTCATTCAGTCTTATAAATATCGATCCTAGAGATTAGATATAACAATGGTAAGCTCTAATTTTTTTATCCATACACACAACACACATTATAAACACATGAAAATGTACAAAATTCAAACATGAAAAATGTGACAGTTATGATTGTCAATAAACCACCTAAGATTGATCAGAATTCTATTGTTAGGTACATTCAGCTAGTCTTTGTAGATTATATATGTGAATCATGAATATAAAATTAGTCCTAGCCTATACAACCAATGGATTTGGCAACACATAAATTCTTCTATGTTTTGATCCCATTTTCATATTTATTGTTTAGTATGGTTTTATATTAGTAGTTTCATTTGTAGAGATACACTTCATGTTCAAATTATCCCTAAACTTGTGAAAGAATGTTTAGAGTATTGCAAATTTTATGTTGAAATATTGGATTTCTTAATTATCATCCTTAGCACTAAAAAAAATAATTTGAAACACTCATTGATGTATAATTTGAGATATCAAGGCATGCATGAAATGAAGTATCAATTTATCGACCATGTTATGAAAGAGGCCATGAACAAGTTGTCACATTGCAAAGAGATCAAGGTGAAAGAATTGGTTAGCACCTTCAAGACTATTATTTTTATTATATATTCTCATGATGTTGTCATTGATTTTGATCATACCATGCCTTTGCAATAATGCAATTGAATTTTTTTGTGAAGGTGTCAAAATGAGGTTTTTATCCATTAGATTTAAAATGTTAATTAATTATGTTTTGTTGTGTGTGAAGTTCCATTGCAATTTGAAAGTTGGTTATAGATTTATGTATTTTTTTTGGACCTTTTATATTTATATTAATATGTAATTTTGTTTAGTTATATTAATTATGTATTATATTTAGTAAGAAGGATTACCCATTGTTAATATGCAATTTTTATTTTGTTGCCTTACAATTTAATTTTTTAAATGATTTTACTTATTCTTCAATGTCATAAAAATTAACATAATTTTTATTACAATTAATACAATAGAGACAAGTAAAAAATTAAAGCAAATAACAACACAATTTTTATTACAAGGATTAAACATTACGTAGTCCTTATTTTTATTATTTTCTTATCAGTTATCTTTTTATTTTTTTGTACCTTGTGTAATTATCAAAAGTAATGATATATTATATATTATAAATGGTGTTTATATTTCCATTAATATTATAAACTTCCTGAGGGTGACCCCATATATATTATTTGAGTTCCTACACCATCAACTAGCAAAGATGATGCTAGTAGTGATGTAGGGTCTGATTATAGCATCTATGATGACCTTGCTAACACTTGTTTAACCCTTATGCCATTTGTACCATAAATCCCATTTATCACCCTTCACCACATACCCTTTATCACCCATAATTAATAGACTAAGACCAATAAGAGTCGATAATGCCATTAGATGAGTTTAAAAATGATAAGGCCATTTGTGATTTTATGGGTTTGAGGGATCATATCCCTCTAAGAGATCATAAGAATGGATTTTCTATCATATTAGATCCTGTTACCTATTTAAGAGATCAAGTGAGCTCCTTCACCAAAATAAAAAATAAATGAATTAAAATATTGAGGTATAAAAGATAAAACCTCTTTGAAGCACTTTTAGACCAAGGTAAAACTAAATAAAAAGGCATTTCTCTTAGTGAAAACCTATTTCAAGTGCCATTAGATGGGGACATTCACCCCTCTTCACATGAAGCATAGGAGATCCATAGTATAAGGCTTATATATAGATCTAAGATTAGTACTGAGGAGTGACAAGATTCTAGGGAAATTGTACAAGAGTGACCCAAGGTATTTATTTTATGGCCTGTACTAGCATTAGGAGATTTTGATTCATCCTACTCTAGAAAATTATATGAGTTAGTCCTGTAGACACTGGAAATATGCACACCATAATTTTGAATGTTGAATTATCCATTAACCACCTTGGGACCCTCTCAAGACCAATCTAACCCTCTAAACCCTAACCAAGCTCACCCATAGTTAGTTTAACTTAACTAGATTAACCTTGTCTTTTAGCCATTTTTACCCCTCGACACTTGACCCCTGATGGTCAGGGTAACCATCAATGGTCAGCTTAACCTTCAACAGTCAGGGTCCACCTCCCTAACCAAAATAATGCAAACCATTTGCTTTAATTTTCTAATTATAGCTTATCTAAATCTTATTACAAGTCTTTACATGGATAATTTATAACTAGACAACCTAGTTGAACCTTAACTTCCACCTCTTGCTTATACCTTAAGAAGAGAGGAGTTGGGAGGTGAAACTCATCTACAATTAACATCAAGAGCTTGTATATCTAGGAGTTTATTTCTTATAAGTCAATCATTATTATCAACCCAATAATCCAACAATCATACTAGAGAGTCAATTCACCACCACCTCTCCATCAATCCTTTAGGTATAGTTACTCTATCAAAATCAAGCTAGATTCCACCAATAGGCTAACTACCTCAACCATCTACTCAATCAAATTCTAGTTAGACAAGTACTTGATTCTCAATATTCATATACTTTATTTTTTTTTTGCAACTAACCTAGACCTTACCCACCTCTCAGTATCCATCTTTTGGATCTCAACAATCAATGAAAATTACCAACCTAGATCTTTACATAGTAACCATCGATGGGTGACTCAACTACCAATGGTCTATCCAACCACTGACGATCACCTTGACTGCTGATGATCAACTCAACCATTGATGGTTACTATGGAACCTAAAACTAGTAAATTGATTTCATCTACCTACACCCCACCAAACCTAATTGTTTATGTTCTTGCCTATTCATGGACCCCTTTCTAATTTTTTGAAGCACACCCAACACCTAACCCTAGTATTAATTAGTTTATCACTAATTTAATCATTTTAGAATATTTACTAGCAAACTCTCTTATATTCAATTTTAGTACCCTTTGATTTATTGATGTAAGTACCTTTATTTTATGTTAATAAGCTTAATTGTTTAAAATGTGTGGATTGACAACCTTTAAAGAAGATCTTGCTTCTTAGATCTAGCTATAACTAGGCAATCCACCCAACTACTTATCTAACAAACAAGTTTGCTTTAGTGCTTTTTTATCTGCAGGGCATCCTCCAAAGCCAAAGAGGATTTCTTCATAATCTTTTGATTCAATGCATGCACTATCGATGAGGTTTTTCAACCATACTTGTACTTAGTTTCTTATTTTTCTCTTTTTAATAATAAGCAAGAAATTCATTGAAACATTTTGGTATGCCCAATGGGACCCTTGTGTCTTTACTTGGGTTCTTTTTTACTTGCACTCTTTATATTGTTTTCTCATTAATGAAATCAAAAGTTTCTTTTGGGATTAAAATTAAGTGCATACATTTATTGCTTAGAAGTTTAGTTCACATAGCTTAACTTAAAGGTAAACTAATCTATCATGGCTTCACTCTTTATTACACACACCTAAACTAAACCACTTTCATCAATTAAATATCAAACACACTTGAGACAAGGCCTGACTAGATTTCATCACCTAGCAGTAACCTTACCCTTTCCCAATGATCCGACTTGGAGGTCATTACTAAGGGGTAGACCAACTCAACTCTCTAGTTGAGTATAATATCTAGATATCAATATATTTTGGCTAAGCACCTGATACCCTTATCTCTATGATGTGTGAAATGAGGGGGTAGGCCTCAATACCAAGCCATGTATTAATTTTAATATAGATTCATTTTTAGTGCCTAAACACAACCTAAAACCAATTGTAGACTTCCTCTTTAGTACCTGATATACAAGCCAACTTTTATCACATAACTTCTTAAGGCGTAAGCCAAAAATGAGATTAATTAAAATTATAGGTATTAACATCCCTCTTAGAGTGTGATTGGATTTATTTGATCATTTTATTGTCTTGTATTTGTTTGAGTAGTAACAATGTTTTTTATTTCTATCTCCCCTATCTCACATGGTTCTCACTCACTAGCAATGAAGAGACCTTGTGGAGTAAAACCTATCACCAGGTCAACCTACGTCTTCTACCTCTTCATCCATAGACTACACCTCTAAACCAGAAAAATCTCCTCACCCTTTGATAAGTCCTACTTTCCCTCAAGAGGTTCCTCAAGGAGACATGGATTTCACTGGTTTCCTAGACAACAATCTTGTAGCCTTGAAACATTACCTTACAACTATATCTTACCATATTTTGGCTCTGACCCCAGCAATAGATCCACCTTATGGCATGCCCCCCATCTCAAGGGGAGTACCTCCATTACCATGATTACTACACAACCATTGACTACCCAAACTTCCTCATCAACTAATAACCCCTTTAAGACTACCATTGAAAACCAACTAACCTAAACTACCACCACTATTATACCTTCTAATCCTAAAAACCACTCCTCCACTATAGGAGTGCCTACCTCTAGCACTACTATCCTTCCTATAGCTACCTTAAACTCGTCAACTACCACTTTTCTTTAAAGCCTTTTAGTGTTTATACCTTCTACCTTGACACTAATCACTACAAGGGTCACCACTTTTCCATCGGTCACCAACCCAACTATCACTCCTATCCAAAAAACACCCATTAGACCAACCTTTGGATACATTCCTAGTCTATAAGGGCATTTACCCATTACCCAACCACTTACCTCTAATTACCCTTTATGCATCCTCCACCCAACCATTGACACCCACTTACTCATATGTGGTAACCTCCCAACCTTCTACTGGTAAAGGGAAGTAAGCATTGAGTCATCTATTATAAGAGGATATTGGAGGTTGTCCCCTCAAAGAGACATTATGGAGTTATTCCTTCCTAAAGGAGTATTATATGGTGTTGCCCTAACTTAAGGGTATTTTTGCATATATTGAATATTTGAATCATATCAAGATCATATCATCTACCCTCTATCAGTATGTCTCTCAACCACCGTAGTAATATGCATCTTATAACCCTTTGGGTACACAACACCAAGATGACCTAATGAGGATAAATATGGATAATATTACCACCTTGGAGTCATCCATTTTGGGTTCTCATAACATCTTATCATATGACCAAATATGTAATGAGCCTATCCATCCATATGTACTTATTAAGCCATATCCTCCCCAATGGGACCTTTACAAGTTCTCTAAGATTCAAAGTAAGGAGGATCCCTAATATCACTTTAAGGAATTCAAACATGCTTGCTATATCATCACTTATGATGATTCCCTTTTCCTCTGCACTTTACCCATGTCTCTAACTAGCCTAGCCTTAGATTGGTATAGTGCCTTATTCCATCTTAGCCTTCACCCAACTGGCTCAAACCTTCTTGGATCACTTTTTGATCAATATCTCCAAGAAAGTGTCTATCACCGACCTCTATTATATTTGATAGTGTGAAGATGAATCTATTTCTGATTTTATGGCTCATTAAAGGAGCCTTATCAACCAGTTATCCTTTTCCCTACCTCAACCTAAAGTCATGGACCTCTTTGCTCAGGCATGTGCCAAACATATCTCTTCCATGCTATGTGTCCAAATATTTTGAACCTTAGATGAATATTTAACCATGGCACGTAAGTTGGAGAATTGAGCCATTGACAAAGGAAAGCTTAAACTCAAAATCAAGAAATCAACCTATAAAACTAATGAGGCTTCTTCCTCCAAATTAAATAACCAGCCCAATACCAATACCATTAATAAGGGGATCATGAATGTGGTTGTCCTTAAGGTCGTAACTCCACCTTATGTTAACCAATCTATTTCCTCTTGTTCCTTGAGGCAAAAACTAAGGAACCAAACCCAAAGCAACTACAAGTAATTCACCCTACTTGGATAATCCTATGCTTCCATCTTGGAAAAGTTATTGAAAGCCAATATCATTTGATTTCCTCCTATCAAACCACCCCAAAAATTTGAATACTCTCATCCCACACCTAGTTGGTACAACAAGAATGATTTGTGTGCCTTTCATATAGTAATAGGACTTGATGTCAATAGGTGCAACACTTTCAAGAGCCTTATCCAATCCCTCATTTATAAGGGGGAGCTTACATTGGATAAACCTAATGCACCATCAAACCAAGCCCTTGATATACTTAGGCAACTTTTCCCAAACCATAATTCTACCAAGAATGAGAGAAATAATGTTGAATGCTCTCAGACACCCATATAGTTAATATGGTCCTTGACACATTCATTGCTAAAGCACCTATTGACCAACCCATTTATCTCTCACCCTCTTTGCTCATTGAGATAGTGGACTTACCTTCCCTTCCTCCAGATGCTCAAACTAAGGAAATACCATCTTATCCTCCTCCACTTATTGAGGTAGTAGAACCACTAGCCACCCTTTTCATTGATATACCAAAACAACTAACCATCACCATCTCACCCTCACCTGTAGATATCAAAAAAACCAATCCCTCTTTGAAGATCATTCCTGAGGAAAAAACCCCCATGCCTACTCCTCCCACAAAGTAACTATCTATCTCAACCTCACATCCTTTGATTGAGGAAGAGGATGAAGTTACCATCCCTATGTCTCTAACTAAGGGGTTATCTTTTAGGTCCACCATTCAGGGAACCAAACCAACCTATAAACCTTTGTCTAGTCTAGTGTAGAAATTGAAGTTTATCTCCAACCCTGACATGGATCGAGCTACCTTTTGGAAATAATTAAGTATCCCTTACATTACACTATCAGAGCCTCCAACCCTTTCTTGATCATACCAACCCATCACTTGCATTGGCCAATCCCTTACCATATCTACCCAAATAACTAAACCCTCTAGCTATCCAACTAAAACCTTCACCAAACCAACTAGCCCATAACCACTTAAACTAACCAAGACCAAAGTATCCAAGCCCTCTCCTATCATCCCAACAAAATCTATCAAGAGACTTGGTATCCTTCCTACACCAATCCTTAGTCACCCATATTTGAAAGTGGACCTATCCTCCTCAAGCCCACCAATCAAATGTCAGACTAAAATAACAAAAGAGGCAAAATCACACAAAATATGGAAGGCCCAAAATTTCCCCCCCTCAACCTTGCCCTCCATTATAAGTCCTCATCCCTCCACCTTGAATAAGAAGCTAGTTACCTCTACCAAAACCCCACCACCTCTCTTAATTATGCCTTCATAGCTACTTTCTAACACACCTCTCTTGATCATACCTATAATACCTAAGCTACCTACCTTATGATCTTTCACCTCTACCTCATCAACATTTTTTCCCAAATAGAGGCCATAAACTAAGTGTACTACCTTACTTAAGGCACCTATTACCAAACCTACTTTTAGACCACCTTCTACCTCAACAACCAAATCTAATACTGCCACACCTTTACCACCTTTAGTCAAGTCTTACTCAACCATACTTTATAGGTTATTATAATTATCTTGTTTGTCCCTACCTCCCATCAGACCCTTTGACCCTTTAGCTTCAAAATACACCTAGTATAATGATCACCAAATTTGTGTTTATCATAGGACACCTGACCATGACATGAAGAACTACAAGGCTCTCTAAACCATTATCCACTGACTTTATGACAAAGATTATATATTAATATATTAACCTCTGATTAGCCCCATATCAATCCAACCACCCACCATAGCTACCCAAGACTCACCTACTCCTCTACTCTCACCTCAGAGTGAAAAAGAATATGACCAATCCTCTAGCTCAACCTCTCCTTCTATCCATACTATTAATGTGGTCCCAAGAGCACAATAAAAATATAAGGGGAAGGTTAAGGTATCTATTCCTTAGACATACCCCTCTTCAAACTCCCAACCAACCTACACCTAACGATATTCATCTTTGACCAACCCAAGGTGTCTATCTTAGGTGCCTCACAATTTAACCCCTCAAAATCCATCAAGAAAATTATCCTCAAATAAATTCATCAGACCCTGATGAAGATGAGTTTATTTGAGTTAATCTCTACTTTCCCCCATCACCACTAATCACTAATAGAGCCTTTGTAATCCATTAAGGTCTAGCGTAAGAACCCCCAACCTCTAGGTGCCTTTGTCGATGCCTTTCAAATTTTCAACCTTGTTACCTTAAAGGATTTGGAAATACCTTCCATCTACCCCAAGGACCAAGATCCTCCTCTCTTTATCATTGCCTAGATCAACCAAACCCACATCAAATGGGTCATAATTGATGGGGGAGCTAGCATAAACATCATCTCCTCTCACACCTACAATAAACTCAACATATCAAACAATGTTATGTCTAAATCCTCAATTGTTCTTCATTATTTTAATGATATCATACCCATGACATTGGGAACTATCATCCTTCATATACATGTAGGACCATGCATGCTCCCCAGACTATTCTATGTTATAGAAGGTGAATTTTGATACAATATCTTATTATGAAGACCTTGGATTCACTCCATGGGTTGTGTTACCTCTACCCTACACCATTACATTAAGTTTGATCATGAAGGCTATGTCATCACCATCCAAGCTGACCCAAGTCCTTTTTTGACATGAAATATGACCTACCACCCCAATAATGTCTTCATACTCCCATCCAACACACCTTTAGTGGCTAAAACCCAACCCTCAACCACCAAAGTAGATATCATACCTCCTTCCATCAATGAGGCATCAACTAGTTCTTCTATACCTTCACACCAAATTTATACCATAGACCCTTTCAAATCCATGTTCCATCACTTCTCACTAGGGGAATATCACCTTTTAACACTTGACACTTTCCCTACTCCTCATGAGTACATGCAACTTACCAACCAGTTGAGATATGACCCCATTATCATAACTATCATTATTTTTGGACTTCCCAACTATTAAACCCATTTTGTCTATGGGGGACTTAACAAATCCCTCAGTGATTATACCACCTCTCATCTACCTCATTCATTTACAATTGGTTTCTCTTACCTTGATAAACCAAGTTTTTAAAAGACATACCTCCTTCAGTGTACTTGGTAAGGTTTCAATCTTGGATGATATGAGCATGGCCCACATGAATTGGTCACCTTTGAAACTAAGAAGCCACACAAGAAACACAAAATTGGTTTCATCTTACCTAATAAGAATAAATCTAAGCAACTTAAAACACCCACTAATGAGGCCACCAATTGCTTAATTTTATAGCCTCATCCATACTTAGTCTATGTATTTTTCTATGTAAATCCCATAACTATCCATTATTGATGCAAATGAATGAATGAAGTTATGATTTTGTATGTACATTGATGTGTGTGTGTGTGTGTGTGTGTGTGTGTGTGTGTGTGTGTGTGTGTGTGTGTGTGTGTGTGTGTGTGTGTGTGTGTGTGTGTGATGTTATGATTATTGATGCTTTTCCTTGATTAAATTATATTGGTGTGACTTTATCTAAAAAGCATTTGAAGGGTCATGAAAAGCTACAAAATATTGCTAAGCCATAGCTACTATAGGTTGTTTATAGCAACTGTGGGCTTTACCTACAGGGATCTCATAGCCACTATAGAATACCCACAACAAATCTAGGCTTCACCTCCAGGTTACCTATAAACACTATAAAATACTCATATCAACTATAGGCTTCACCTATAGGTTGCCTATAACCACTATAGAATACTCACAACAACTATAGGCTTCACCTACAAGTTACCTGCAACCACTACAAAATACCCATAACAACTATAGGCTTCACCTACAAGTTACCTGTAGCCATTATAGACTGCCAAAAACAAACAAAAGTTTCACCTATTTATTGCTTGTAGCTACTGTAGAGTGCTTGTAACCACTATACAAAGTAGAATCATTATTGAAGAGATCTTATATGCATATCCAACTATTTTAGGAAACCAAATGGATGATTGGGAAGAATAGTAGTTGTTGTATGGAGTTTATACATGCAAAGAGACATTGGATGTGCTACCAAAGATGGGAAAGACAAAGATAATGAGGAAAGACAAAAGGAAATAAAACAACAAAATATTATGCCTTGTCTCTAACCCTGTCAAACCTAAAACAAGTAACTTCAATTACTAACTACTTGAAGGTTGACTGGGGTAGTTTCTAAGTATTTGTATTTTTTCCTAGTTTGGAGTTTTTGATTAAGAGTTAATAAAATACCTTTTTTATTCAAAGGTAGAACCTAGATTAGACTAGGAGTTAGATAATTTGGAGAAGGTAATAGCTGAAGTTTTTAAACCATAGCATTTGTATTTAGAATTGAGTAATGAGAAAGTTGAATTTGTAAGAAGTTTGTGAATTCTCTTGAAGAAGGATTGAAGCTCAGTTATGAATGAATAAGGGCCCCCTCGTAATGAGCTACTGTGAATATCCTGGCCCTCTTTAATTATTAGTGTGTTTTGTAAGTTGATTTTACTATTAAGTTTGATTATATAAGTGTGATACATATATGGTACACAAGTGTGGAATAGTTCTATAATTTTGTCACAATAATTTCATAATATATCTATTTGGTAAATTTAGTATAAATTCATTTTACTATAACTATAAAATCAAGTTGATTTCTAAATCAATAATGCATATATATTGCTGACACTCTTGAAAAACTTACGCACCCTAGGTTGACAATTAATGTTTAATTAGACTGGTGAATTTGGTAATCACTAGGTAATTAGTTCACTCAAAATTTTGGTGCAGTTGCTAGGGAAAGTGTCAATATTGCTTCTAAAATTAATCATTATTATTATTTAGTTAATGCATTATTTTAACCAGTTGGACAAGTCAAGTGAAGACATTGTAATGTCTTATGCCAGATGTCTAAGTTCTTGGACATATAGTTCTAGCTAGACAAGTCGAGTGAGGGCACTATAGTGTCTTATGCTAGATGTCTAAATTTCTAGAAGTAAACAGTGCATAAGTTACTTAATTCATGTTTCTAGAATTTATTTCCTATAAAAGTGATTTATTTTCAGCAAAGTGTGCTTTTAATTTTATTTCTTTCTAGAATAAATTTTCCTACTTTCATTTCTCGCTTTCTAGAATAAATTTTCTTTCTTTCATTTCTTGCTTTTTATAATAAATTTTCCTACTTTTAGTAGTTAATTTTTACTACTTTCTAGAAATAGAATTTCAATTCCTATTATTTTGATTTCATCATTCCTTTATTTTTGCATTATTTTTTTTAAAAACTTGGTCTGAAACAACCCCCTTGAAACACATGAAAATGAAAAAAAATAACTCGGTGCAAGAAGGGACATGATAACTAAAGGAGTAGCATAATGTTTATGTAGATAGAAAGAGATTCTCAAGGGATATTCCTACCAAACAAGCCATAAGTAGCTACTAGGAAAGAACCACAAATACTTGTAGTAACTAAGAATCTTGTTAAAGAATATACCATAAGCTAGAAGGCTCTTGAAGAAGAGAACACTACAAATCAAAGGAGGTAGCTTGTAGAAGTATTATTAGCTCTGAGAAAGGAAATAAAAGTAGAAGAAGCATTAGTTGAGCTGGTAAGAAGAAATGAAGGTGAGGAATTACATGAACTTGACACTTTGGAGAGTAATATATTTAAAACATTTCAATAAGGCTTTCTTGATCAAATCAAAGGAAGTATAGGAGAATCTTTAGACCCTTCATCTAGTAAAAAGATTGAAGATCAGTAGATAAATATTTATTATCATGCTAACCAAGGGATTGACATAGAGTTTGGGGATGAGATCCTGAGTACCTTTGGTATCCATATCATAAGACTTTGTGGAGGATAATGGGAATTCAAACATAGTTACTTTTGAATTTCTTATTCTAGATGTAATAGTCATAACACATGAAAAATATTCCACCCTCAGCCTTGCCCAATTTTAGAGGTACATTATCAAAATACCCATACACATTCTTGTTTAAATTTGATATCCTCTGTAGAATCTATGACTATAGGCTAGATGCAAAAAAATTGAAACTTTTTCCAGCTACTCTCAAAGACTTAACACTTCACTAGTTTATGGGACTTGGTAGTAATTCAGTCTGCACTTGGAAGGACATGAAAAATAAATTTTTGGCCAAGTATTAGGAATATGAAAGAGGAAAAATTTATAGAATAAATGACATATTCAGGATAACTCAGGAGGGGGATGAATCCTTGGAGGACTATGTTGAATGGTTCATGTTCAGTGTACAAAAATTCAAGCAAAGTGCACTTGGAGAAGAATCTTTAAAACTCATCTTCCTAAAAGGAGTCAGAGAAGATTGTCTAGAAGCCTTGGACCTAATGAGTGGAGGATATATTTCTCACCTACCATTCTCAAATATCAAAGAGCTAAGAAATAATTATTCTAGATCTACCATAAACAAAGTCAGGGGCAAAAAGCTTCCATTGATAGTTGTAAATGGTCTATCAAAAATTGAGGTTAGTAACCTATTATAAGACATGAAACATGATATCATTAGCCATTTGGAAACCCAATTGGATAGCCTACACTCAAGATAAAAGCAAGTAGGTTTGGATCAAGCCTTGACCATTTACTATGCAGATTGTAAGAAGAAAAGGTTGATTGTAGATGTCATGAGGTTTGGGCTAAAGTAGCTCAAATAATAGCTAAAGAACCAAAAACAATAGAGCTACATGCTTTAGGAAGAGATAGTGACCATGTTTTTTATATTGCACAAAGAAATCCATGGGTTCAATGACCACCTTATCAAGTTATGAGATAAAATCCATCTTTTGTAAATTATACCTCCATTAATTCACAATTTACAAATGCTACTCCCAATTGCACTAGTACTTGGATAAACATTCTAAATCCTAATTCTATTTGGTATCCACATCAAGCAAGCTACCCCACCACCTCTTGGTAGCCTCCATAAAATGTATCCCCATCTTGGATGCAAGCTTGGTAACCACTCCTAGGCCCACCCTTCACAAACTAGTGGCAATAGCCCTGGAGACTTAACCAGCCATGGGGAATATATTCAAGAGGATGTCCTCCAAAACATCAATAACAACCTCCTACTCTTATTTCTAATATACAAGCTTCACCCAAGTTTAACCAGCTACCTGCTCAATCCATATAGAATATTATAAATAATATTGTGCAATCCACATTTAGTACTGAGCTTATTCAATACTCAACATACATAGTGAACATCAATGAATTTCACATCCATTTAGGGAAAATTTTACCACCCCTAGCACCATCCATAACAAGGGAGTTAGATGATGAAACCCCAAAATAAAATGCTAACCCAACTCCATCACCTCAAGAACTCTCTAAACCAACAAATAAAGTTGTTGATGAAAAAAACCCCCATTTCTAGAACATCTCAACCTTCAATGCAATATAATTAAACCTTAGTTTTATTTCATTAGACAACTTAAGAACCTGTGTCAAAATCCCTCTATTCTAAGCCATCAAAGATGTACCCATATATTCCAAAGCTGTTAGGGACCTCTATCTATGAAAACTAGGAAGAAATAAAAAAGATCCCAATACTGTTCATGCGATTGGCCAATTAGTAGACATCATGCTAGGTAACACCCTACCAAGGAAGTATTTAGATCCAAGATGCCTAGTAGTAATAGTCTAGATTCATGACTAGTAGTTTTTCAAAACATTGATCGATCTAGGGGCTGCAATAAATGTAATGATAACCAAAACTATGCACAAACTATAGCTAAATAATATTCATCCCATATTTACATTGATATAAATGGATGATAGGTCTATATTCAGACCAGAGGGAATCATTAAAGATCTTGTCATCACTGTAGATTATTGAGAGTATTCTTTAGATTTTATTGTGTTATAGCCTAAATCTAATTTGGGTGGATACCCCCTTATCTTAGGACAACCTTGGCTTGTCATAGTTGATGCCTTCATTAGCTATAGAATAGGTAAAATGATGATATCCAATGGCTACCACACTAAGAATTTGGTTCTCTATCCCCCAGTATAACCAATTTTTACACTAGAGCCCACATTATGGGCTAAAAAGAATGAGGTAGATCAACCTTCCTTGATTCTTGTATTTACCATAAACCATGCATGCACATTAGCTGATTACGAGGAAGATACCATTCTCTCTAATGTTCTTCAACATAATTACCAAAATCCTTCTATAAATCTCAACCACTTACAATATGTTGAGTACCCATTTTTTAGCTTCTGGGAATTAGATAATTCTGATGCATCTGTATAGAAAACATTATACTAGTTTTTACTTCATAGTTACAACTAAACTAGATACATTAACAATATGTAAATAATGAAAGCACTCTCACAATAAATTGAAATCTCTCTAGGAAAAACATTGCTTATTAATAGCAAGTTAGAGTTAAATGAGGAAAAGTGTTTAGTCAGTATGTTACATGGAAACCAATGTGCTTTTGCATGGGATTATGAGGATATACAAGGAATCGGAATAGAAACATGCACACATCATATTTAAATTAAAGAAGAGTGCCAACCAATCTAACAACCACAATGTAGGATGAATCTAGCTCTTCAAAAAATAGTTAAAAGGGAATTACAAAAACTTTTGACTAATAGATTTATATATCCTATCTTTGACAGTGAATGGGTGTCACCTTTGGGAATTGTACAAAAGAAAAATGTAGAATGGAGTGTATGCATCGATTATAGGAAACTCAACACAACAACCAGGAAGGATCACTTTCCTCTACCCTTTATTAACTAAGTGTTAGACACACTAGCAGTGAAGAAATATTTTGCCTTTTTGGATGGCTTCAATGGTTACAACTAGATTAGCATTGCTCTCAAGGACTAGGAAAATATCACCTTTACTTTTACCTAGGGTACTTATGCTTATGCTATATTATCTTTTGGGCTATGTAACACTCTGGCAACATTTTAGAGGGTTATCTTGAGTATCTTTGCAGATATGGCCAATGAATGTGTAGAAATATATATGGATGACTTCATTGTCTATGGAGAGACATTTGATGAATGCCTCAAAAACCTAGAAAAAGTGCTACAATGTTGTTAGGAGCACCATCTGTCTCTCAGCCATAATAAATGTTACATGCTTATGTTAGAAGGTATTATCTTAGGCCACCACATATTTATAGAAGGAATTAATGTTAACCCTATAAAAATCAGCATCATAAAAAACCTACCTATTCCTAAAAAATAGAAAGATGTTAGGAGTTTTTTAAGACATGCTGGTTACTAGTGTTCTAAGAATTTGACTCAAGAGAGGATGGTTAGTATCATGTTAGTTCTAAAATGAAAGAAACACACTAATTAGCATAAAATCTCTAGGTCTAGACACTAGGGAGAGCTTAGTTAAAAAACATGAATAAAACACACAACTAAAATGCAAAAGAAACTCTCTTTTACCTTACTTGGATGCTCCAAAATGCTTGTTGTAGTGGCTTGCTTGGCTTGTGCTCATGAAGTCCTTGGTAATGGAAGCTTGACTACCTCCATCTCTGCTTGGCACCTTTGGCTTGTGGCTTGGAATCAATTTTTTATGGTAACACTAATTTTTTGAAGCTTTTGGAACTAATCTTGCATTATAACTTTACATAGTTATGTCTTCGAAATGATGTTTTTGGCCTCTCTACTTATAGATTTTTTAAAATATCTAGAATCAACTCGAATCATCCGTCTCAAGATTGAGATGTGTGGTTGAAGATTAATTAAATTTTTGGAATTAAGTTTGTAATAATCCTCATCATGACATTATAAGAAGGGTAAATTAAGAGGTGTAGAGGGCATCATTGAAGGCATTGATGGGGCATGGAGGGCATGAATCCTGATATTTATGGCATTTATGGCCTAGGGATGTCTTCCCAAGAAATGAGGTCACTTGATGATGCAAATACTCAATATTCATTTCTAAAAACAAGTATTCAACAAGTTTTCATGGAATTATTAATTAGGCCTTGGTTTGGGTTAATTAGCTCTTAAGCATGATTAAGCACTTTGTGCACAAGTTACTCAAATTGATCAGAATGTCTTATTATTAGTTCAAAATTTGACTGGATTGGAATTGGAAGGTGATGTTAGATGCGTTGGATCTATTATTCCATTTAGGATGTTACCAAAAATAAATAACAAAAGCACATGTCTTGTGCAAAATATTTGATAAGAAAGAGCAATGTAGAATACCTAGGTGCAAAATTAGCATTTTGACTTAGAATGATCTGATTAAAGTTAGCTAGCCCATAAATTTCATTGCCCCATTTAGGGATACCCTAGCCAAAATCAGCACTTAAATATGTTGGTTTCACATCATTTAGCATGTTTTAGGTGTTTTTAGGCCAAATTGTACATTTTAGGTGGAAATTAGTAAAAACCCTGACTAGAGGTCATTGGTGGCCAGATTTAGGTGTCTATAATTTGCCCCTATTTGGGAAGGCATTGAAATATATAAGCAAAACAATGTCTTCTCAAAGAATGAAAAGGAAGTGTATGCATATAACTACAATGATGATAAACTAACTATGTGATGCCCCCTCGAGGGAATTATTGGCACAAGTAGGTTGACAAACTATCCCTCAAAAAGAAAGAAGCAAAATAAGGGAACTAAAGAAAATAAAGATGATGGGGTGAAAATACAATCATATTGAAGTAGTAATCAAAATCATTGAGAATGCAAATGGGATAGTGTACAATGGTTTGCCTAAAGGTAGTTATAGGCATTGTACCCTGATAGTGGCAATGTGGTATGATAGTATAATGATTTGCCCAAAGGTGGTTATAATCATTGAGAAGATGGAGTTTCCTCTATTAAGATGACAAACAAGATAATAACATGCCCCTATATAGGTATAAAAAGTAAAGTGGTGACAACATAATGATTTTTTCAAAGGTGGTTATAATCATTAAGAAATGTAGGTGGGACAGTGTGCAATGATTTTCCCATAGGTAATTATAATTATTAGACCCTGATTATGGCCAACATGATAAAATTGGTTGAAGATGATGATAAATGAACACAGATGGTAATGATTAATTAGAACAACCTGCTATTAGGGAGATGCTCATCTGAATGAATAAAGGTTGAAATTATTTCATGGTTAATTACTCTATTTGGGATGGAATTGAGATGTCGGTGCTAAAGAGATGCCATCATTACTAAATAGAATTTTTGAAGCTGAGGTTTGTTGTAGCATGTGTTGGTAGGCATCATGGTATAATATCATGAGGACTTGGCTGAAATATACATGAGGACTGACTCCCATAATCCTATACTTAATAGAAGATAATGCACCAATGATAGAAACCATCATGATAATGTAAACATATGAATAGGGATGAATTCAAGTGTAAGTGTGGATAATAAATCACCCAATGAACACACATAAACTGAATCAAAGAAATAGTGCTAAAATTAAACAAATAGATAGACAAACAAATAAAATAAGTAGAAATAAACAAACAAACAATGCAATAGAAACCATATGAACATTACCCCTAGAAAATAAGTGAAAACTAAACAAATAAACAAAATGGGGGAATATAATAAAAGCAAGAGGGTTACTGAGATGTCTCCATATGCACTAGGAAAGTGGATGCTATATACATAGTTCCATGGATGTAATTTCAATTAAAAAACTTTAGGCTAAATGTAGTTCTCCCAGTGAATGGGAAGAATGTGATAACTAAGGAAAAAAAATATAATGGATGTGATAGAAGAATAAGAATGGTCTTTAAAAATGTCAAGTTTGTGAGAGAAAAAGTCCAAAAAATATGAGGAAACTAAATGACAAGTGATTTTCTTGTAACTCAGTAAGTGTTCCCAGAATCCTTAAGGAAAAGAAGTGATCAATGTTTTTTTCTTTTCTAATAATTTTGTAAATGTTTTTGGAAGTGTTTTAGAGTCTCAACTCAATTAAGAATGACAAGACACTAAATGGTTGAAGCTCATAAAAAGGTGAGAGTGTTTAAGCTAAGGTTACTCGTAAAATGGTGAGAGCATTCACACTTAGGTTACTCACAAAATGGTGAGAACGTGGCCTAAGTTGCTCAAAAAATGGTGAGAGCATGGGGAAAAGGGTGGCTGAGCTGACATCAATAATTATTGAGCACTACCTACATAGTCTCAGAGTAAGACCTCAAGTCACAGTAGTTTCACCCTTATAGTGGAGTAATTGGACTAGTGTAGCAGTCAATTCAAATAAAATAGGCACAGTTGGTAAAAAGACATAGTATGACATATGAAGTGGCAAGTTGGTATGTCAAGGCTTAATCTTGACCTTAGTTTACCCATAAGTGGTTATAAATATGATACAATGGCATATATTAAAGGTACTAATTTTCCCAAAGGTGGTTAGAATTATAAGCAATACCAGTGGTGAGAAAGGAATAATAAACAAAGGATGCAATTGCCAAAACTTTTGTCACACTATCCCAAAATACGATCTCTATCTAAATTACTTAAACCAACTAATGAAATTGATCATATACCTTGATGATGCATAATGAATGGAAAAAACAAAGGTCAAATAGGCTAGGCTTTAGTATAGACTGGGTTGATAGGTCGAAAGCATAAAGTGGATAAGGCCAAGAGGATGGATAAGGATGATATTTGTATAAAGAAGAATAATGATAAAATGGCATAACTAAAATGGTATTTACAGACAATACACCTTAGCACTCAATCATAATACCACTTGAAATGAATAATATTCATCAACTCAGGAATTTCATCTCCATTTGGTGTGGCAAACCTAAATGCTTCTAATCCATAATTTGTAGCAATGATGAAAGGCCCTATCCAGTTTGGTTTGAATTTCCTTTATGCTTCTTCTCAGTCATGGTATTTTTTTAGTTTTATTTAAGAACAAGATCACCAAGTTCAAATGTTTGATACTTAACATGCCAATTATAGTGGCCTTTGAGTCAGTTTTGATATTCTTGAATATTATTGAGTATGGCTATGCATTTCTCATCAAGTAGGTCTAACTCTTGTAGGCAAGCCACTTGATAGTCATGATCATCGAGGACATACTTGAAATAAATGTGTAGGGTTCAACTTCAATGGGAAGGATGGATTTAGTACCATAAATGAGTATAAAGTGGCTATTGTGGGGATATGATGATTGGTATGATATGCCCAAAGGATAAGGAATATCTACAAGTGCCAATCATGACTGGCATCATTGACAATCTTTTTGAGAATATTGACAATGGTTTTGTTAGATGCCTCAGCCTGGCCATTACCTTGAGGGTAATATGCTATAGAAAAATGTTGTGTGATGTTATATTCAATACATAACTGGTCTACATCCTTATTCTTGAATGATCCTCCATTATCAGATATAATGCTAGAAGGGATACTGTAGTGGCATATGAGATGGTTGAAGATGAATTTGGAATTTTGATTTTTAGTCACGTAAGTGAGGGGTATAGCTTTAACCCACTTATTAAAATATTTAGTGGTGGTAAGGATATGTTTATGGATACTAAATGAAGTGGGTTTGATCTTCCCAATGAGTTCAATTCCCCTTGTAGAAAATGGCCATGGTGTCAACATCACTTTTAGAGTTTTTGTTAGGGTATGAATTAGATTAGCATGCTATTGACATTTTTCACACTTTTTTACATATGTAGTGGCATCTACATCCATTGTGGACTAATATTAACTAGTACACAAGAGCTTTTAGGATAGGAATGCCCTACTAGAATGAGTTCCACATACTCCTTCATGAACTTCTCTTAATGCTAGCGTAGACTCAGTTGAAGTTAAATAATGAATCAGAGTTCCATCAAAACTATAGCAATAAAGGGTGGATCCTAGTTGAGTATAATGAGTGAAATGATTAATAAAGGCTTTGGTTTGTTTTAAGATGGGTTAGATGGTATAACTTGGTAATGAAGGTATTTTTAAAGGTCTGAGTACTAGATATAACTAGAACCAATAATATCACAAATCAGGCAGCAGTTAAAGGTTTATGAGCTGGTGCTAACAAAGTCTTGATGAGGAACTGATACTCTCTAGATTTATCTATTTGTCAAATCAAAGAGCTAATAGTAGCCATGGCATCTATAGTTCTATTACTAGCCCTTAGTATGTGTTCAAACTAAATGTTGGCAATTTGTTGTTTAAGAGTCTCAACCATGGATTTATATAAAACTAGCTTATCATCTTTGGTCTAAAAATGATATGTGACCTAATTGATGATTAACTAAGAATCACCATAAACTTGGAGATGAGATATATTCCAATTCACTACTTGTCAAAGTCTTGCAACAAGTACTTCATACTTAGCTATGTTATTTGTATAAGGAAAGTTGATTGTGAATGATCTATGGATTAGATCCCCCTATGGTATAATAAATAATAGGCCTACCCCCAATTCATACGTAGTGAATGAACCATAAAAATATATCTTATGTGGATAATCCTCAAGGGGTGTGTCAATGACGGCCATGATGGATTCGTGAATGGCTATGTGTTTCATGAGAGGTGCTTCAATAAGGTGATCTACAAGAACTTGTCCATTGATTGCTTTTTGATTGACATACTCTATGTCAAACTCATTGTGAATCATGATCAATTTATCCATTATACCTTGTAAATATATTTTATATATTAGATACTTGAGTGGATCTACTTTTAAAATGACCATGGTCTTATTATTCAACATGTAATGGTACAGTTTCTAAGCTGCGAAGACCATGGCTAGATAAGCTTTTTCAATAGGTGCATAGTTATGTTCATATGTAACCAACGTATAGATTAGGTAGTAGATGACATGCTCTTTTCCATTTTCATCATGTTGAGCCAATAGTGCCCCCAAAGCATGTTCAATAGCTGATAGATATAACAAGAATGGATTTCCTGGCATAAGAGGTAATAAAATAGATGGATTAATAAGATACTCTTTAAGTTGTTAAAAAGTTGTTTGGAAATGATCATCCCACTAAAATGCAACTTCCTTCTTAAAAAGGTGTGTAAATGGATGGCACTTTTCTACTAACTAAGAGATGAAGTGTCAAATTGACTAGATCTTATCCTCTAAACTATGAAGTTGCTTTAAGTTAGTTGGTGGTGGCATCTCAATTATATCATGGACTTTAGAATGATTGACTTCAATACCTCTACAAGACATGATGAATCTAAGTAATTTATTTGAAGTTACATCAAACACACATTTATTTGGATTGAATCTGACTTTGTACTCCTATAATCTTTCAAATGTCTTATGTAGCACTATTGGATGGTCAGCCCTGGTTTTGGATTTTCCTAATATGTTATCGACATAGTCTTTAATAATATCATGCATCATATCATAGAATATGATATTCATGGACCTTTGATATGTAAATCCAGCATTCTTAAGGCCAAATGGCATTACCTGATAATAAAATTTTCTCCATGGAGTGGTGAATGCTATTTTATGTTGGTTTTCTAGTGTTATTTTGATCTGGTTGTATCTTGAAAAGCCATCTATGAGTGAAAACATTTCATAACCTACTATGGAGTTGATGATCATGGCGATATTAGGCAAGGGAAAATCATCTTTAGGATAAGCTTTGTTGATGTCTCAAAAATTAGTATAAATTATGATCACTTTAGGATTTTCACTAATAGGTACCACATTAGAGATCCATTCTAAGTAGTCAATGGATTAGATACATCCTAATTTTAAGAGTTTTTCCAACTCTTTCTTTACCAATACAATAATGCATGGATATATCTTATGTAGCTTTTGTTTTACCAATTTGGCATCAAGATTAACCATAAGGTGGTGCAAAACTAAGGTGGGGTCTAAATTTGACATGTTAGAATAGGCCCATGCAAATATGTCTACAAATTCTCTCAATAGAGCTATAAATATGTCATGTTCCTCCTTAGTGATGGATGTTCCTAATTTTATCCATTTTAGGTTTGATGGAGTCCCAATATTTACCTCTATTGTATCTTTGACTAGAAGGGTCAAACCATCTTCTAGGATAGTAGGCAATGACTTAAATTGTTGAATTATGTTAGGGTCCTTCATTAGGACTTGCTCTTCAACTTCTACTAGGCATGATGAATTTGAATCCCCTAATGGGAGATCTAGCCATGTGATAAAAATAATTGGAAATTTTTGAATAAATTAATCAAATACTTTTTATTGCTCAAATCTAAACTCAAATCCATAGGCAAGTTCACCATTGGTGGTCTCCTGGTCTAAATTCAAAGAAGAATGAACACAGCTTCTAATGGCACCTAAAATAGGTTTTCACCATTAGACTATTCTTTATCTTTACTTTTTCCCTGGTCAGAAAGCACCTCAAAGAGGTTTTCACTTTGAGACCTCAATGTTTTACTTTTTTTTGGCGAAGGGTGTTCACTCGCTCTCCAAAATAAGCTATAAGATCTAATATGATTGAGAATCTTGATTTGTGATCTCCCAACGGAACATTATCTCTAAGGCCTAAAAAGTCACAAAATGCCTCATCATTCTAAAACTCATCAATCAATAGAATGGATTCTTGTTTGTCACAATCTATCAGTTAGGGATAATATAATGGCAAATTGTTGTGATGAATGGCCAGGGTAAGGGTACAAATGGCATTGTTATCAAACATGTTGGTTTTAGCTAGGTTATCAAAGGTGAGGCTATGATCAGACTTTGCTTCACTATCAACATCATCATCACTAGTCATTGCTGATGGAGTTTGAATAAGATATATGGGGTCACCCCCAGGCAGTTTAAATTCAAGTCCACAAGGTCTTTCATACTTATTCATAGAAATTGGCTTGATGGTTCCTTATTGATTCAGTCTGAGGCTTCTCCCTTCATAATTGTGATGCTTCATGATCCTATTGGGAATAGGATACTTTGCACTTTTATAACAATCAGCTTGGTTTTCATTGTATAACCATGATTCATCCCCTTCAAAAGGGTTAGGTTTTAGGTCAGATGCTGGTACAAATGTGATAGGTCCCTTATCTTTTTTCATTTATTGCCAATGCATATGTGGGTTGACTTTAAGTTACTCAAAGGTTTTTAGATTCTAAGGAAGATTGGAAATATGAAATGTATCATGTGTTAAATACTCTCTCAGTCCATTATCTAAAATGGTGAAATGATTAGAAGATTCTAGAGGTGGCATGTGGGAAAGGGAATCCAAGGTATTAGGATCTGTGCAATTATAAGGTGAAGAATTAATAAGTATAGCCTTTCATTTATCCTACTTGGAACTTGGATTCATGCCGTACTAATAATTTTAGCTTTTTAATTCAGCCCCAAGATGCTTTTGGTGTTCATATGGGTGTAAATCTTCTGGAATATTCACTTCCATCCCTGAGTGGGAAAACTTGATACATTGGTGTAGTGTTGATAGGACTACATGAATCTCATATAACCAAGGCCTGCCTAGAAGTATAATACATGATAACTCAAGATCAAGCACATGACAAAGTGTATCATGGGTCAAAGGCTCAATGATAATTGGAAAACTAATGGTGCCTTGTGATTCTTTTTCCTAATTATCATAGGCTTTGATAGTTATTGTTTCTGGCTAGAGATCTATCATTGTACATTCAAGAAGCTTGATGAGATTTAGAGACACTATGTTGAGGCTAGATCCATTATCTATAAGGACACATTTCACTTTATGCCATCTTATATAAACTTATATGTATAATGGATTATTATGGAGTGGGACAAGGGAGGACATATCACTTTTATTGAATGTGACTTGTTGGGCTGGAGCTAGGTGTCCAACCAAAGCTTGAAATTTATCAGGTGATATGTCACTAAAAATAGTGGATTAGGTCAAAAACTCATTCAAGATGTTCTTGTGTATTATTGATGTTCATAGCAAATCTAAAATAAAAATTTGTGCTGGTGTCTTTTGTAATTGTTTCATAATATCAAACTTCTTGTCTTGGTTAGTAGTGAATGGTTTATTCTGAGGCTAAACAATTGGTTGGATGATAGGCAAAGTGGTGGATAGTTGTGGGCCTAGGATAGTACTATTCAACCTTTGAGTTGTGATTGTACAATCAAGATTAAATAATAGAACATTATTGCTAACCAATGTTGGGAATGGTATGGGACTAAATAGGACAAGTTTCAGTTATCGTTGCACTCGTACGTGGTCACGTGGTAAGGATGAGTTGTCGATATAAGGTCCAAAAGGGGAAGTCCTATTTTGCTAGTTTGCCTATATGCATTCCTAGGTCAAAGAAGGAGTATCCATGTAATTGGGGTGAAATTTATTGTTTAGCAATAGTCTAGGCTGATTAGTGCTTAGTCTAGCATTAATGGAGATGGTATTAACACTACCTCCTGCAATATGACCTACAACCCTATTGTAGTCATGTGTAACTACATGGTATGCTTATTTATTTTTACCATTATAACCTTGGTTTTGTCTATTATTTTGTCATTATGGGTTCTACTACTGATTTTGTTGATTCTACTGGTTCACGTTAAGTCCACTAATGAAATCTCATGCTTGAGATTATAGGAAAAATGTTGCACAAACTAATAAAAAAGATCATCAAAATTTGTTTCTAAATTTTTGGGAAACTTTAAAACCATTATAAGGATTATCTAGCCAAACTCCTTGGAAATTAAAAAAAAAGGTATATGTCACTATATGCCACTAGTTGACATGCGATAAAGAATTCGGTCAAATGATCCTTAGGGTCACCTTTCCCTTTGTATTTGTTGAGTTTTAGTGGTTCATATCATGAAGGAAATGATATTTGAATATACTCCATGTTGAATAGGTAGGAACACACATCATCAAATTTGAACTTTTTTTTATATTTACCTACTTGAATTACCGTAATTGTATCCTTCATCTATTGCAATTCTTGGGATAGGAAACTAGAATGAACATTGGTTTGAGGGAAAATGTTGGTTTGGGTAGATGCTTAGGAGGTCACAAGTGGGACAGTTTGACTAGGGTATGATGGAGATACCTATTGGGGTATATTAGTTTGGTTGGGGAGTGGACCAAGAATATGCATACATGGATTAGGATGTACTTGAAATTGCATAATTGGTTACATGATATTCTAGTTTGGGTTAGTGATAAAGGTTTGATCTAGAGGATTTTATGGTTGGGATGGAGGGATATAACTATATTGTGCCTGATGTGGTTGAAAAGGGACATGTTACCGACTAATTGAACCTTGATGTGGAGCGAGAAATTATGGACCAAGACCCTATCTCTAAATTTGTGGCACATTTTGAACCAATGGATGTCTAGTAGGTACTTGAGAAATATGGGGACCTCTTTATTGCATGAATCCCTATGGGGAAGTGAAAGCAAGTTATAGATTAAACATCTATCACTAACCAATATTTGCATGTTTTTGACTTTTCATTGCTTGGTTTTAAATTTTCATATTAGTCTGTGACTGAAGAGGTATGTTTGTTATTACCTAGAGAGGTGGAACATTAGTTGCCCATGATTGAGGTGGCAATGTATTTGTCCTTTATTGTGTCGATACACTAGATTGTGTCTATTATTTTGGAATACTACTCGCTACTTGTTGAGGAGGAGTAGGATTCACCACAATCTATCATTGATGCATGACATTAACCATTATTTGATTACCTAATCCCATAGGTTGTACACTTGAGGAAGTAGCCAGTGGAGGTTAGTGTGTAGAAACTCCTATTCCTTGGTATGATGATATACTCATGGGGTTAACTACAGGCACATGTTGTTGCCTATTTATTTGTGCATTAGTACCACATTGATCAAGATTGGATGTTGTTTTCACATTGTCCACTATGTTTGGCTCACTATTCTATGTAGAGGCCAAATATGCTTCTTTAATAACGGGTATATACATCAAGTTATCTATCTAAGTGGTTTTTATGAATGGGTCAAAACTTATATTCTCTTGTCCAGTTAACTCTATCAACACTCTTGTTAAAGGGACTAGGTCAATAAGAAGCTTACTCACCATGTTCATCTGATTGAACTCATGTGATAAATTTAGGTATGTTTGATATGCTATTTACATTTGGTTAAAGTGATATTCCATGATGCTTTTGCCTTGATTAGATATATTAGGGTCTTGATACATTATTTGGACTAGAGCCATAGGATTGCTAGAAGAAGCCTGTTGATCATAAATGATATTGTGGGACACTCTTACTAGACTTGGTAAATTTTCATGAGGGAAGTTTGTTGGAAACTTGGCCCCTACCTCTATGGTTCTAACCAAAATCTCATCTTTATTTTCTAAAAAATATTGCTCAAATAAAAATGGATCATATGTGGAATCCATATTAGTATAATACAAATGTTAAAGAACTGACTCATCCACTGTGGGTATTGTAGCTAGATATTGTGTGGTTTGTTCTTAGTCCTATTCTAAATAAGTTGGTGTGTTAACCAGATAGTTAGTCTAATCTAGAAATTTAAAAGTTGCTAGGTTTTTTGGCCAAATACAACATCAAAAGTTAGGCTCAAACAAGGCATGTGCTAGGACTATTGGCCAAACGACATCAAAATCTAGACTTTGAAAATAGATGAAAATTTTAATGTAACGGATTTGAAACACTTCTAACAAACACTAGGCATTTGATTCTTGGTCATGAACTTGATCAAATAGGTATAAGGTATGAAACAAAAGGCACTTTAGAAATAGTTTATTTTCTCATAAATAATGGTATAAAACTTGGTTCTTTTGACAAATAACCTAGACAAAAGTGAGTGGTAGAACTATGTTTTAGACAAAGGATCATAAAAGTGCACTTAGATTGGCCTAAAAATGTAGGAAAAATTTGAAACTCTATGCAAGATGGTCTATGAAAAAATATTTGAAATGTTTTGGGCAAAATAATGACGTTATACTACCCAAAATGTGTGACAAAAAAGTTTGTTTTAAAAAATCTCTAAGGCAAATATATTTCCTAAAATTTTGACAGCATAACACTACTTTTTTGGACTCAAAATGTTGTGGTGTATAGACTCAAAGTGCAAGTGTTTAGTAAAAAATGGCTTAAGGCTATCAAGTGATGACAATGATTATAAGTCTTAAACAATCTTCAACCTAAATTATAAATTAAACCTAAGTTCCCTCAAGTTTAGTGCAAATGGAAAACCCACTTAACACATCAACCCTATGAACTTGTAAAGGTGTAATCCTGAATTTAGATTATAAGTGAAGGACTTAAACAACTTTGGTAAAGGTTGAGACTCAATTGGGAAGCATAACTATGCCAAAGTGGATGATATGACTCTCAATCTTTTGATGAACTTTGAACAAGGCAAATTGATGTTCTCACAAGAGTAACATAATGCCTCTTTGTTCAAAGGAAAATTAAGACTATGTGTTTGGTTTGGATTGTTTGTTTACACCAAGTTTTGAATTCAAACACAACTTTAATCTAGGATAAGACCAACTAAATAATTTCTCTTAGATCCTAAACTGACAAGGTTGCTTGGTATTGTTGGAATCCATCAATATACATCATTTGAGAGGTTTTTAAGTGTTCATACAAAAATAAATATGCATTATATAGTAGTTTTTTTATACCCTCCTCTCAAATGATATTACTACAACATGGACCTTGAGGCACACCTTGCACCAATAATACTTTCATGGCAAGTGGGGATTTGTCTAAGATCTAACAAGTTTCTAAATGATCTAGGGGAATCAATTACATAATGACTTTCATGCCAAATAATACAAAAAAAGCACAGATTTTGTTTTCGTATCACTTGGCTTGTTGGAAAAAGGTCTAGTCCTTTTTACAACCACTACATCATGTTATTCACTCAGTGTAGTGTGATGTCCAAAGTACCACTACGTCCTGTGTGCAACTCCATTTAGGAGCCAAATAAAGTCAATACCAGGAGGTGAAACCCCAAGTCAAACTTCCCTAAAAAACTTGTGGGAGGTGATGGAGTCCCCCCCACAAGCCAAGTTTGCATAAAATAAATAAAGCATGAAAGTAGAAAGACTTTAGGGTCATTTTCAAGGTCATCCAAACTTTGAAAAGTTTTTGGGGAGTGCTTTAGAGGACTTTCTTTCTAAGCCATGGACTAGGATACTTGCAATAGGAATGGAACTTTTGATTCTAAGGGCTCCCTATAGGGGACAAATGGAAGAGCATACAAGTAACATCCCTCTTTTTGCCAAACAAAAATTTGATTAAACAACTATTGTAAACAAGAATTGACAAGTGTGTTTAATTTTAAGCCCAAATGAAAAAATTGGTGGTGTTCATTTGACCCCTTGGTATTAAGATTGTGAACTTTGAAAACATTCATTTAAGCATCTAAATTTCTTTTTTAAGTACCAAAACAAAGTTCCTAATTGATTTTTAAGCTTTCAAAAGGTGATCTAAATCATATTTTTAGAAAAAATCAAGCTTGGTCCTACAAAAAAAATGTTAGCATGTCCTTTATCTTTGAAGCTCTATTTGGTTTGAAATAATTAACTTTAGAAAAATAGCTCTTAGGTCTGTGTTTTTAAAAAAACATAGTGACTGACATCGGTTATATACAACTGACGATGTTTACTTTAGTTAATCGATGTTGGTTATCTAACTGACATTGGTTATACCAATGTGACTATCTCGATAGGTATCTAATTGATGTTAGTTTTTCTAATCGATGTCAGTTAAGCTATGTAATTGATATCAATCTTACTTGTCGATGTTGGTTATTGTGTAAAACTATGACAAATAAAAATTGTAAAATAAAGTTATAAAATCAATTTGCATGAGTTTTAAGGGCCCAAATAATTATTTTAATTTTAATGCAGTAAAATAATCTTCTTTAGGTGTGAGATGTGTCTAGTCCCATTGGGTGTGCCATTATGGTGTTCTAGGAATTTGACTCAAGAAACACACTAACTAGCATAACATCTCTAGGCATAGACACTAGGGAGAGCTTAGTTAACAAACATGAATAAAACATACAACTAAAATGCAAAATAAACTCTCTTTTACCTTCTTTGGATGCTCTAAAATGCTTGTTGTAGTGGCTTGCTCGGCTTGTGCTCATGAAGTCCTTAGCAATGGAAGCTTGGCTACCTTCATCTCTCCTTGGCACCTTTGGCTTGGGGCTTGGCTTGGCTTGGAATCAATTTAACATGGTAACACTAATTTTTTGAAGCTTTTGGAACCAATCCTGCATTATAACTTTGCATAATTATGTTTTATAAATGTTATTGGCCTCTCTATTTATAGATTTTTGAAAATGTCTAGAATCAACTTGAACCATCTATCTCAAGATTAAGATGTGTGGTTGAGGATTAATTCAATTTTTAGAATTAATTTTGTAATTATCCTCATCATGACATTGGAATAAGGGGAAATTAATAGGCATGTAGGGCATCATGGAAGGCATTGATGAGGCATGGAGGGTAAATCTTGATATTTGTGGCATTTATGGCCTAGGAATGTCTTCCTGAGAAATGAGGTCACTTAATGATGCAAAAATTGAATATTTATTTCTAAAAACAAGTATTCAAAAAAAAATCACGGAATTATTAATTAGGCATTGATTTGGGTTAATTAGCTCTTAAACATGATTAAGCACTTTGTGCACAAATTACTCAAATTGATCAGAATGTCTTATTATTGGTCTAAAATTTGACTTGATTAGAATTAGAAGGTGATGTCATATGTGTTGGATCTGTTATCCCATTTAAGATGTTACCAACAATAAATAACAAAGGCACATGTCTTGTGTAGAATATTTGATAATAAAGAGTAATCGAGAGCACCTAGGTGCAAAATTGGCATTTTGACTCAGAATGACCTAATCAAATTTATCTAGCCCATAAATTTCATTGCCTCATTTATGGATACCCTAGCCAAATTCATCACTTGCATATGTCAGTTTCACATCTTTAGCGTGTTTTAGTGTTTTTATGCCAAATTATACATTTTAGGTGGAAATTGGCCAAAAACCTGGTTGGAGGTCATTGGTAGCCAAATTTAGGTGTCTATCGCTACTATAAGAGATTCATCAATAATTTCAGTAAAGTAACAGCATCATTATTCACCCTTTTGACTAAAGATGCTAAATTTCTCTAGATTCTTGCTTGTGATATAACCTTCAAATAATTGAAGGAATGATTAAAAACCACCTTTGTTCTACGTGCTCTTGATTGGAAGCTTCCCTTCCACATTCACATAGATTCTTTAGATACTACCCTCAGAGTTGTGCTTGGCCAAAAATAAAAAAACACTTAATTATGCCATCTATTTTATAAGAAAAAACTTGTAGACAATAGAATTAAATTACAAGTTGCTAAAAAAGAGTTCTTGGTGGTATTGTATGCTATCAACAAGTTCTATCACTACATCACAAGGTATCAGGTATTTTTTTATACAGACCATGTAGCCATTCAATACCTTATGGAAAAACTAGTTGTTCTAGCTAGAGTGATAATATGACTACTCTTATTATAGGAATTTGATATCACCATTGTCGATAAGCCCTATAAAGACAATGTAGTGGATAACTTTTTATCATGCCTATAAACCCCTAAAGAGGATATCATAGTGGATGACTCATTTCTAGATGAGTACCTACTCTCTCTCACCCTTACCATATCTTGGTATGCTAATATTACTAACTACCTTGTAACATGGTTACTTCCATAGCACTTCCTCCCCAAACAAAGGAGAGAATTAATTCACAAAAGTGCCAGATATTCATGGTTGTCTAGATTATTTTTCTATATTGGGCTTGACTCTATCATCAAAAGATGTCTCAAAGATGAAGTTCCAGATATCCTCAAAGCCTACCATGATGAACCCTATAGAGGATACTTTATAGCCAAGTGTACAATAGTCAAAATTTTGAATGCAAGATACTATTGGCCCTCACTCCATAAAGATGCAATAAGATATACTACTCATTATGATAAATATCAATGTATGGGGAGATCCACACATTTAGATGAAATGCCTTTGTAACCCTAGATGGTGCTTGAACCATTTGAAAAGTTTGGCCTAGATTTTTTAAGACCTTTTGATCCAAAATCCAACAATAAAGAGTACATTCTTGTCTGTACTAACTATATCACTAAATGGGTGGAAGTAAAGGTTCTTACACATGGTAGGGATGAGAAGGTGACAACTTTCATGTATGAATAAATATTTACTAGATATGGTGTGCCACATTAAATAGTCACTAATCAGGGATGCCAATTTACTACTAATTTAATTACTACCTTAGTCTAGTAATATGAGATTAGGCATAATAAATCAACTCTATATCATCCACAATCTAATGGATAGGTAGAAGTCATCAATAGGGAGTTAGAAAATATTATGAAAAATACTATTAGTCCATCTCATAAGGATTGGGAGGCTAGGCTTCCTAAAGCTATGTGGGATTATTGAATCACATGGAAGACCACTATAGGCTTCACTCCATATGAGTTGGTCTATGGAAATAAACCTATCTTGCCAATTAAATTTGAGTAGAAGACCTTATAGACAACACTAAAACTTGGGATGGATATATATGAAGCCCAAAAAGAAAGGCTTCTATATTTTAATGCCTTAAATGAATATAGACAATAGGCATTACAAAAAATAGAGCTTATACAGTAGTATCAGATTGGATGGCATGACAAGCACATTAAGACTAGGCAATTCCATACAAGAAATTGGACCCTTTTTTTTTATTCCAAATATAAAGATCACAAGGGTAAACTCCAGACCAGATGACTTGGTTCCTTTGAGATTGAGCATGTTTTTGACAATGGAGCAATCCAAATTCAAACCATTTATCTATTGAGATTCCATCTGCTGATTAATGGCCATAGACTCAAGTTTTAAAAAAAGCTACTTACTTAGGAAGAATTTACCAATTACATATGCCATTAGTTATAAGATGGATGCAATATGTCCTAAATAGGCATGCTACCTCACCAAATAATGAGAGCACCAGTCCAAACTCAGATGAAGAAAGAGAGGAGGACATCCTTACCCTCCTCTGGTATGATGAATGAGACCTTCACCTACTCCTTGACAAGTCACATTTATAGGTGACTTGGCTAGGACCTTGAATAAACATTCTACTAAAAATAGTAGTTAGATTAAAAAAAAGTAAATCCAACAATTAAAACCCATTTTTGGGCATTATTAGTAGTTTTTAGGTAGAAAACTAGCCTGCTAGTTACCCAGATCTGTAAAAAGGGCCTAATTAAAAAACTAGCTTGCTAGCTATTTAAGGCTAAAAAAAATTTATAAATAAGGGAACATGAAAAAGGAAGTAGAGAGAGGGAAATCCTTAAAATCCCAATTGTTCACATAGGTTTTCTCTATTTGCTATAGGCATTTCTATAGCTATTATTGGCACCTTTTACACAATTGGCCATCACTTTAAATCTTGTTATAGGCACTTTTGTAGATTCTATAGGTATCCTCTTATGCTTATTATCACATTTCTATAGGGCATACAAGATAGATCCTCCTACAAATCTCATAGATGACTTGGCTATTGGCTTTTGGGCATTGCATGAAAGTCATCAGACAACCTTGTGGAGGAATGAAGGAATATTGGGGCAAAAAATGTCATATCTATTGGCTAAAACTACCCCTAAATACCAATATATAGAGCCAAAACAAAGCATACAATTTCCCTTTCCATGTGGAAATGTTGTATACCAAAATTTTTGCCTATAGAGACACTCATGATTCATTTTTAGTTTTGGTCATTTTATGAAGATCATTTCACTGTGTTGACCAGTGAGATCTTAAATTTATTTGGCACATAGGTTATATGTTGAAGACCTTGCTGATTACTATAGCTAAGCCCTTTGCACAAAACCTCTAGGGCATAAGCAACACCCAAAATCCTATCAACTAGTTCATGCAGATGAAGGTCACTAGGCAGTAATGCCCTCAACTACCTACTCAAGATCTTCCATCCCATCACTTAGATCACTCATCTTTTCAATTCCCACCTTATGGTATGACAATAATCATTTATCCTCCAAGTCTTATACCCTTGTTCCATACATACTGTCCTACATCACATGCATGTAAGCCATAGGCATCATCAATGCCTAACCATCGGTGATCTTCCAATCACCTCATAAAAGGTCCACTTCACTCTAGTTCCAATTTATATCCCAATTATTGCACCCATTAATCATTGACATGCAAATATTTGCATGCCAACACATGTGTGACTTCTTAGGCATCACATCCAGAACATCATTATTAAAAGGTATGCCATATATTTCATCATTGAAACTATCATTCATTACTCTAATATAGCATTTAGGGTATTAATAATGCATATTTAATTATGAATTTAATCTTTCATTCAAAAATTCTATCACATCACCTCTAAACCTACACTTTTATTCCTTATAATGACCTATCATATCCCATACTTCCTACTCAGTCCATGTCACTTGAGGACACGTGACAACTCAAATGGGGGGGGAATGCTATGATTTAGAACCTCACACACCATGAGAACCCTTGAAATGCCATAATTTTCAACCCATAATCTCACATCCACCATTTTTGAACCAAACCCTTCAACTAACAACTTCACATTCACCATTTGTGAACCAAACCCTATAACCTACAAACCCCATAATTATCATTATAGAACAAACCTATTGTAGGTATATTTCCATAGGTTCAAAGAGTCTATAGCTGACTATTAGTTAAAGGGACTAGTAGAGAAGTTAAAATGGTAGGGTCAGTCATGTGGAGAGAGCCCTCAGACCACATGCACTTACGAGGAGACCAAATTAGTTGGGATGTCTTCCATAGAGCTGGTTGGACTACATATTTTGAATGGTTATAACATGTTTTAGAGCCTCTTGTCAGGGCATTTTTAGGTTATTTTGATGGAAACCAAGCCACTATATACGGTATCACATTTCTAGTTATTGAAACCTTGGTGAGCCAAGCAATTGGGCTACCGAGCATGGGGAAAAATTGGTAGGATAGACATAATGGCCAAGAAGCCAAGTAGTAGTTTTGCCAGGTAAATGAAAGATTAGTATTAAAGAAAGGAGGTGTGGAAAGACTTAGTTTACCTATAGAATGGAGAGAGATAACATCATATATTATCAGGTACATGACCTATGAGGGAAGGTATTCCCTCATTTATACTCTCTAGTTCAAAATTTTAAATCATTTAAGACATAATAGAGTCATTAATGTTCCCAAATTATTATGAAATATCTTGAAAATAATGTCTAAATAATATCATAAGGGAACTAAAACAACCATATCTCACCACTACCTAATATGGCTCATATTTAAACAAGGAATACCTTCTATCAGACCTGACCTCACTTGGGAACAATTTTTGGCCCTAAAAAATATTTTAACCCAGTAAGAAGAAGGTACTAATGAGAGGGAATCCCTTGAGGAGAAACCCCAACAAACTATTCAAGAAAATGTTGAGGGCACTAGTGTTGTTGGTCAACCCATAGCCACTGAAGGTCCATTTGAGACTATTGTGGGAAAGAAGAAGATGAGAAGATTGGTCTTATTCCCTTCTAAGACATAGGAGGAAATCCCACAATAGTATTTCCCTTCTTCCATTATGTCCTCACCTCAGATTGATTCCTCCACACTATGTCATGCTAGACAAGAAGAAGTTCCCCTATCAACTAATACAAAAGAAACACAAACTCCATCAGTTACCCATCCTGCAAGGAAAATGAA